>JAPYYV010013796.1:0-10431 GCA_030522625.1 Copidosoma aretas
CGAACGGCCACCCATCCAAGTACTAGCCGCGCCAAATGCTGCTGGACATCGTTGATCGACGGAACTGCGATTCTACCATTGCGCCACCGTGTCGGTCAAAAACGATATATCTACCACCGCCTCGCCAGCTGATTATCCCTGGTGTACTTGCAGTATACATTATTGTTGCTGCGTGTTCATACCAACGGCGGAATTCACTTGTAACAGCTAGAACTATCATTTATATTTTTTTTTGTGGTTGAAATAATATGATGATTCACGGTCCCAGTGTTCGAATCCTGGTTGTTAACTCAAAACCCTAGTAGATATAGCTGCTGTCCTGATGAAAATTTATTGTACTCGCGTTCTTTAACTTTAATGTATTATCTGTCAATCTGATGGATTTCTTGAAGTACTTCTGTAACGCTTAAAAACCATACATTTGAGGCAAAATTTTACAGAATTTTTCCTGAAGATGTAACCGACGTAATTCTGTTGACTGTAAGTATTTTTACCGTAGCTTCGCGGTAAATTTTGCGTTGCAGTGAAATTTTTTGCAGTTAGCTATGGTTATACTTTTTACACTATGAAGCTAGCACTGATTTTTTCTCGGATTAAAGAAAAATTTGACTTCAACACTTCATAAATTCATAATACGAATGCTTACGTTATCCCAATAACCTTCAATGATGGTGAAAAAAATCCCGGTAGCTTCACAGCAAAAAGTTTTACCGCGATGAACAAATAACCACGAAGCTGCGGTTATTGAAATTGGTCCTTCGCAACTCTTTTACGATTGAAATTCATGTAATGTTTCCTCCTCGTGTCCATAAACTTTACGAAATCGCCAACACTCGAAATACTCGAGGCGGAACCCGTTCGACTCTTCACAAAAACTGCCCATTTTATACTCAACCCAATCACCACCACCACCTCGAATCAATAACCCGAGCTGAACGCGCGCGGCAGCAGCAGCCACCCATAAATCCCTCAACTTGATTCCCAAAACGTCAAAGCCCCGGCCGAGGAGGATAAGCCCGCGGTCGCGCCCATCAATCGCCGCTGCGGTTCTCCTTGAGCCTGTACCTCCCCCCCCCCCCCCCCGTCCTTCCTTCCTGCGCTCGTTCGCCGTATATACTTACTCCTCCATCCGTCTTGACGCGATGCGCACGGATAACACACACTCGGACGCTGCACGTGTATCCACGCGAAAGGGAAAAGGGCCCCCTCATCCTGCCTCCACGCACATGTACACGTATGCGCGCGGTATAATGCTGCACGGGCCAAGGTTTCGCGTTCGCGGATCGACTCTATTATACGCTGCTGCTGCTGCTGCGGCAACAACCAACAGTGGCCGCATTCATTTGAGATCTGCAGCACGCGCGCGCAGTACACGCCAGCAGCGCCCGCGACGGGTCAGGGAGCTATCTCGCGGTTCGGTCAGCGGTCCCCGACAACGGGCCTCCCTGTAGCTATTTCACGCGCAACGTGCATAATTATAATACACACACGTATACTTTATACGCGTCGCGACGACGAGGTTGAGCGATCGAGCCGAGCCGTTGGACGCGCGCGAGGGGACCGATCCGGGATTCTTCGGGATTAGGTCTCGATCGTGACGACCCGTCAATTTTTGCACCTGGAAAGTTGGTCGCCCCGGGTGCGATTGTTGTTTGCGTCGCGGATTAAGTATTACATACATCTGGAGAAACGCCGTTCCGAGGTTTGTATCAGCTGTTGCGTATACTCGCGCGACGCGCGCTGAATACGCCGAATGAAAAATATTCGCCGGTGTACACTGTAGACTGTGGATCTTCGTTGCGAGCTATTGGGTCGCGGTTGATATGTTTACCGAGTAAATTCCGGGGTCATTTACTGGGGCATTTTTAAAACGACAATACTTACGGTTCGAGCTCCGCGGGAAAATATACTGTAAACAATACATACATTATGAATCTTATTCTTTTTCGCGGATGGTTGAGCCAAATGTTTTTTTTTTTTTTTTCGTTTATTTTTCCGATACCGCTTACTCGTAAAACGAACTCGCATGTTTTTCCGTTGAACGCGGAACAAAACAAAACCAAATCTAATCAGCAGTCCGTATAGTGCCGAAGAGTACGGAGATAAAGATTTATAAATTCTAAAGCTCGAGTCTTGTTTTTCTCGCTGGTATTATCTCAAAAGTAGGTAAGTACTTGCCTGTGTGTGTTTCGGTCAAGTCTGAATAGAGAGGACAGCTAATTTTCCGTAACGTCTTTCTATCAGGCACTCCATACGCTCTTTTCATCGTGAGAGGCGTATATTCATCGATGGGCTCTTTTTCGAAGTCGTCGTCGTTTTCCGCTTGCACTCGAGAAACTTGTAGTTCATCGGGGATTGATGTATCTACAACCTTATCTATGGGCCATTTCACGAAAACTTCGTTATTAAAGGTCCCAGTCATTTAAACAGCCGTTTGAAACAACACACTGAGTTATTTCATGATAAAGATTAGAATTTTATTTGAAATATTGTACGCTGTTATTTTTCTCAATACATGTTTCGTGATGAAACTGAAAAAATGTATTGCGTTGGCGTAAGATGGAAAATAGTGTTTATAATTTCGTTACCGTAGCCGCTTCAATTTCCCATGCCCCTGTATTCAAACATTATTGATGTGATACTTCTGAGTTAGTTTTTTTAATAAAGTACGTACGATCAATAGGAGTCACTTTGGTCAAATATATATTTATCATTTAAAAAAATACCTTTTCGATTTCTGGATGCCGAATATACCCTACAATTGGTTTGACATGACATTTGAACGAAATCAGTAACAATATCAAGTTTGTAAATAATTAATTTTATTTTACGCAGTTTTGTATTCATTACTAAAAAAAGTACATCATCCATCGCTTTTGTAAGTAAATAGGCTTATCATGGTTCTCCACGTTATCAAGTACACAGAATTTGTAGAAAATACGACGTCTCTCTGGCACGGCGTTTGCCAGTCTCATCAGGCAAAGTAGTTAATTGTGATTTTTCTCAAAATTCTGTGTCGGTTCATCTATTTGGTACTCAAGTGATCGTTGATCAATTTTTTTTACATTTACTATATTACTATTGTGATTGAAAAATTTCAATAACAAATTACAAAGTAATGGTCAGTAGAATATTTTAAATTTTAAAATTCTTAATCAAAATTATAATTTTTTGATCAATCCATCTATGATCCATCTATTGAATTTTTAGGAGAATGATAAGCATAGACAGATAGACTTTCAATGACCGTCACACTTATCAAAATTGAGAATTACTGATTCGTGGTGGTACATCTGCGGGTAAATATTATTAACCAAACCATATTTCAATAAAGACATGAATTAAAAAAGTATAACAAAAAAAAAAACAAGTATTTCCATACTTGCCTACGTATATTTTTATTTAGACTGAAAGGAATCAGACATCAATACAGTACTACACCGTAAGTTTAAAAAAAGCAAATACTTGGTCATAGCGCATCAACGAAATTCAAACTTCTTTAACAGGAAACTTTTTTTTTAGCTTTAATACATTAAATTTTCATAATCCACGAAAAAAAAAAAAAGTAAAAAAAAAAAAGTAATACACAATAAAATAAATGACAATGACGGACAAATAAGAAACCACACATTTGCAATAGTAAGTGTTCTCTTGAAAAACAAATATAGCAATCCGACCCCATTAGAGCTAGTCTGAATGCCCTCGCTGTCCTCGTCAGCACTCACCCGATGGCCAACAATACACTATAAGCCCGACATCCATGCAACTCAACGTGCAACCCAACGCAAAATAGATCAACGATTACTATTATTATTCCACGGAACGCGTGAATTATAAAAGCACGTGTATGTACGTGTATATACGTCATTGGCAGCCCTCATAGCTCATGTTCGCGGCGCGCGCACTGCACACACACACACATGACACTTGAAACCGAAACATATCCACGCCAGTATAATAGCAAAACGATCGGATAGCCCTTGAGATATCGGTGATCATCTCGTAAGCATACAAGCCTCCGCGTCAAATATATCGCTATCGCGATATCGAAACGTCCTACCGCACACAATACAAGTGTGCATACATACAGATACGGGACAAACAGCAGGACAAAAGGTCTGGATTTTCGTGATCGACCGGTATCCATAACCACCGCCGCGTATATACCCATGTATATCCGCACACTACTCTCTCCAACAAACTACCAGGTATCATATATATATATATATATATGTATATAATGTACACCCATCAGCGGGTAACTCGTAACGACTCTATTCCCTCCCTCCCTTCTGCACTATCAATCCGCGAGCGCTGAATAATGGACCGTGTCTACGTGCAACGCACGAGGAAAGGGTCGGCGGAGAGAGAGAAAGAGCGCGCGGGTGCCGGCCGGCCGATTTAACATACGTATAGGAGAGCAGATCCGAGAGGGAGATTGCGGGCCGATCTCCGCGCAACGAGAGCGCGCGTTGCGCAAGCCGGTGCATGAATAAACGGGGCCGCGTGTGTGTAGCCTCCTTCCCCCCGTTTTTGCGCGAGCCCGCGAGAAGCAGCGGCGGATGCCGATCGCATCTGTTGCGTGGCGCTCGCCGCCGTTTCCCCGACGTTACGCGCGGGTTTTCGCGGAGCCGCTGCGGGCACTATGTACTCACTGTATGGATGCGATCGGGCCTTTGGGGGAATTCGTTCTCCGATGCAGCTCCGTCGGTCGGTCCTGGGTTGCTTGTTTTTTCTGCTACTCCGCTTCTGACGGGCGTCGTAAAGATCCGAGAGCTACGATCGATCGATCGGACCGTATTCACTCGGCGCGCGGTGCACCGGCTTGCGGAGGGTATGTACCGGCCGGTTTTTCGTCCGAGGATTTACGCGCCGGCAGTGTGCTAAGTTCAGAGAGAGAGAGAGAGAGAGAGTTCGCGCGCCGGGCGTCGGGGAAATTCGTTTTAGCAGTCGTTAGAGAAAAATCGGTTCTCCGTTCGTGCATGATATAAGTACAAGGTACGGCTATTGTAAGAGCCGATCGCGGTCTCGATAGCCCATTAGCCGTTCGATCCGTGCGAACGCTTGCAACGAACGGCGTGTCCGTTCGACGTATAATGGTATATACGGGCATTAGGATTTCATGGACTGGGAATGCGATTTTAACCGATTGGCGTGGTGAAACGTGTAACGTGAAATGAGATATTGTACCCACGCGCTTTAACTGGTGTAATTTGTTGGAACGGTTTGATTCTGAATTTACTGCTCGGTTACGATGACATCATCAACTTCAAAATACATCAAAGTGGCATGCTATTAGGGTAGATCCTTAACGGGTATCAGGACATTTTTTGTCACTATTTCAATCATTTTTTTTTTTCCATATTATCATCAGTGCGTGTAAAATTAAGGTGGTTGGTCCGATCTAAATTTACCCTTTGATAAACATAATTGTTAATAAATAGAAGAAAATCGCGAAAATCGCATGAAATTCCAAAAAACTTAAAATCACATTTTGCCGTAACGCTCTGCACCACGTGCAAGGAAAAACACGTTTGCATTGACACAGATTTGGAACGGTATAATATCGGTCGAGTGGTTTTTTTTAACGAACTTAACGTACTTATGTTTCTTACGCAACTTGCCCATACTTCACGTGCTGAACAGCGCAAGTGTCAAAGCTTCGTATCTTCGAAACGGCGTGGTAAATTTTCATGAATTTTTACCATACGAACCTATGGCAATATTATTAACAAATCAGGGATACGACTGACACTTTAAGACGTTGGAGATTGTTATCTTGAAAACTAGAAAACCAAATATGTTTTTTCGCCAAAAACAACCGCACGGATGTTCATCTCGAAAATAAAAACAAAATACAGCAAAAGCCGGACGCCCCGCGCCGCAGCTCTATTATACACCCATCGCGAGTGCGGTATTATTTTCTGCGTCGTCATCAAAGCCCCGCATAAATATTCCGAAAAATCCCGACCGAGGCGGGTGCACCGACGAGGGAATCAGAACTTGAAAGAGGGGGGGAAGACGTATCTTACGAGGTATCTTACTACACTACAGAACCCGGGGCCTCCGCCCGTGTACTATATAGGAGCCGATAACACGCGCTGATAAATCGTCCGAATAGACGAGTCGGACGGGAGATTAGGCGGGCAGAGCAGCAACCGTATATAGGCTCGGAGATTCGTCGTGGGCTTGGACCCAAGAGAGCGCGGGGAGAAAATCAAGCGGTGGGCATGTCCTCGAGTACATATATATATTGTAGAGGCGTCCGACGGTAGCTTGTTCGTTTTTCGGATACAATCGCGGGACGCGGCCGCGTGTCTCGCGTCCTCCGCCTCCCTAGAGTCGAGGATGATGCGTCGTGCGACTTTCGCGCGGTGGGCCTATTGTGGTGCTGTTGTCGTCGTGTCGCGCACAAAGGCGCATTGAATCGTGGGCGGCAGAAATAATGTAAAGCGCATCGGCTTCCGGAATAAATTTCGCGCTGGCGCGTTGTGTTTGTTGTTGTTGTTTTGTTTTTGTTTTTGTTTTGGATGATGATGGATCGCGAGGTTCTTTCGTACGTTTGGTTGTTTTACGTTTCGCATGGTTTGATTTTTGCGCGTGCGTTTAGAGGGTGCAAGAAACGCGATATTAATACTGAGATTTTAGCACGAAGGCTCTATTTTCTTACGAGGGGGTTTTGGTATTTTGTAACCGGGAAGAAGAAAGGCTTGACATAACTTATATTTACGCGGGATTTTTTAGACGTTGTTACGAAAAATGTGAAGTCGGCAATATAAAATGTTTCATTAAAAAATACAATGGTTGATCACGATTCACTGAGAGAAAAAGAATAGCAAAATTACTGTGCTACACAACGGTAATCTGGAGGCGTTTCGTCGACTGGAGCCTTTTTCTTGTTCATACACCAATTTTTACTGTAACCTTTATTGTATGAACAGTACTTTTTACTGTGCAGAACGGTAAAAATTATGTTGCCAAAAGTAAAAAGTCCCTGGACGACGAAAAGTCACCAGATAACCGTATAATTATTTTGTATACAACTAATTTTTTAAGCGCAAAAATACAGAATTTTGTAGCCCCTTGTTTTCTTCAAAAAAAAAAAAAAAAAAAAAAACAATTATTGCGAATCAAAAAATATCACGCAAGTGCTTCCATAATATTAATCAATCCGCCACGAAACTCAATTAAATCCTCTTCATCCGTCTTGAATGTACTGTATGAGCTTTGTCCCATTCAACTATGAGAATATTCCAATAAACCAAAGTACCTGCTTGTACATTTCATCTGTATCATATATGTATCATGTTCGTTTTAGTTGACGATTGGCATATAGGTTCAATCGGTAGAGAAACGTAGCTCTCGTAATTGCTGCCATTAATATAATTCAATTTGAAATTCTAAGCTTCAGAAACATGTGCAACAGTTCAATGCTCATTCACACTGCTCAAAATATTAAAATTTAAGAAATAATGATTCTTTAGGATGATATAAAAATTTTGATTCCTCAGATTTCACCACTGAGTGTAGAATTAGTTACAATGCCGAAAGGACCCGAAAAACAGAACCATTGATGAAATGAAAAATCATCCCGCCGAGCTTTTAAAGATTGCGCAACATGCCGCTCTAGAGCACCGTACCGTAGTCGCATCGGTCGCTCGAGGTTCCAATATTTATCCACCCTCTCGCATACTACACTCATGTGACACGCGAGACAAGTCGGAACGCCGGTTCGACTCCGCTGGTCCGCGCGGAAACGATCGCTCGCGCCTCGAAAACGACCGATCCACCGCTCGCGCCGTACCACGGTCGACCCATCGATCCCCTCGATCCCCCGTGCATTCGTCATGCTTTTTGCATACAATGCGCGTTCGGTTTACTCGATCCTCGGGGAAAGCATCGTCGCGTCGTGTCCCGCTTGCTGCCCGACCGGTACAATCCATCCCGGAGGCGCACCCTCGCCTCGTCGCTCGAAAACTCGTACTATTGTTCGCGCGCGCCTCTCCGTGATAGATCCGAAACGAACAGCGACCGGTTTTTCCCACGCGTCGATCACGTTTCACTGAAATCAATCAAGCCCCCCTTTACGCGGAAACCCATGACCTCGTGTTTCTACCCACAAACTCCGGACGACGCGCCGATGGCGATAAAACACAACTCTTTATCCGCCGCGCGCGGGGCTCTTTGAGATAATTTTATCGCGAACCTACCGACCACCGCGCGCCCGATTATCATCATTACACATGTGTTATTACACGCGCAGCAGCCGATGAGCTTCGATTCCGTTGTGCGCCGAAAAATCGCCCGATGGACGCGAGAAAATCCAGGGAGGGCACCGCGGGGGAGGGGCCGGGGGCAAGAGGGTCGCGGAGCAAATGGATTTCTCGCGTCGCTCCGGTTTAACGACGACGCGTTATTTTGAATAACGAGACAGCCCCCCTCCCCCTCTCCCCCTCCCCCCGCGTTTTCCGCGAGCGCGGCGAGCGCCAAGGGCGCGGTAATGGCGCTCCCGCCGAATCGAGAGCCGAATCAATTACCCCCGCCGCTGCTTCGGAGCGAGCGGGTCTCTCTTAATACTTTGTGCAACTTTGCTGTAAAAAGACGAGGCGAAGGCGCGTTAACCGATAATTGGCGGGATGGATTTTCGCGATTTTATAAATAGAAGGCTCCGCGCGACTGCCGCGGTAGTGCAGTAGTGTGTATACGGGGCGCACGGTAATGGCGCATTGTGAGTGTACTTTTTTCTCTTTCTCTCTTACCGACGGCGCGTGCAATTAAAATTCATGCTTTGGATGAATATATGTACGGTGGTTCGTATCTCATGTCTCTCTGTACGCGTGTCTCGTTAAATCGCACTTACGACGATCGTGCGAATGGTAATAATAACGGGGCAGGGAGTCGATTAAAATGTTAATTCGGTCGAGTGACTGCTATGATTTATTGTTACAGCATTGGTAACCGTGAATTATCCATTAGGCTCTGCGCTATTGGGCATCTACTATATTACACATCGATGGAACACACAAGGGAATGGGAGTATCGTAACAATTCAAAATTACATTTTCTCGAGTGCCAAGCGCAATTATTAACAGAGCGTCCATTATGAAACGATGCGTACGATCGGAGAAAATGAGGAGACGGGGGGAGAAGCGATCCATCCAATAGCGCGCGACTTGGCCTTTGCTCTATACTGCAGCCGATAGAGTTACCGAACCAGCCGATTGCCTCGCTGCGTAATGAACGCTAGTATTATGATGAAAACTATTCCATAACGATCTCATGAGATTTTTCAACTGCACATCGAGAGGAAAAAATGATTAAAATTGTAGAAAAGTTCTGGTGAAAATTACTGTTCCGTATAGTAAACCGGTTTTATAAAGAATCACTGTTTGGACAATAAATTGCAGTTCCCAGAGTAAAAATTACAGTTGGAACAGTAATAATCTTAGTATTGCAAAATTAACCCACCTCACCTCCGATTCTTATGCGAAAAGTTGGTAAATTTTGTTTCAGCACTGTACTTTTTACCGTTTCAACAACAAATATTACTGTTCGAACAATAATTTTTTCCAGTCTGGCTACAAACGATCGGTTTACTACGCAAAACAATTTTTACTAGAGCTTCACAAGAGCAAGACAAGACGATATTTTTACAAATATTGTCTTGCTCTTGAAAAATCTTGAATAACATAGATCTTGTCTTGGTCTTGGCACTTGGCATGTGCAATCTTGTCTTGTCTTGGTTAAAATTTTTATTACAAAAAAACGTTGAAAATATTTAAAAAATACATGTTAAAACTTGCTGCTAATTTTTTGGCACAAAGCTTTCCCATTTACATGTACAATTTCGTCATTTTAAACTTTATAACTCACATCTTATGGTTGTCTTTTGTAGTATTTCATTTTTATTTTTCAATAATAACTTAATAAAAAAATTATAATCTTAAGCTGGAAAACATCCGTTTTTAAATCATGAATTTTTAAAAATATTGAGAAACAATTGAAAAAATCATTTAATAATATTTTGCATTTTTTTAAGAACAATATTCAGAAAAAATATTAGTCACGTAAATATTCGAACGCACGCTTATAATTTTATTTCAAACAAAATATTATATTATTCATGAAATTCTGTGACCCAGATCAACGATGAGAATTAGAAAAAACATGGTTTGCTTATTTTTTTTTTATAGATTTTTATTACTGCTACGAAAAAAATTTGTATCTTGCTGTTTTGTTTATTTGCATTAAAATTTTCTTTATTTATCAAATTTATTTTTAGTACAAAAGTGATTCTTTAAAATTTTTTTGTCGTTTTTAGACATTTTACGTAAACTTCAGAAGTTTTAAATATTATATCTCGATATTTGATTTTTCGTCCATTACAAAGTTTTCTCAATAAGAAAGCAAAATTGACTGGATAAAAGAATA
>JAPYYV010013797.1:0-13691 GCA_030522625.1 Copidosoma aretas
TTATGTCTTGATAAGGCTGTCTGTGAACAGCGAAACGTCGACGATTGTCATGTTATCAATAAAGATATGCACTCCACATCCGGCCTTTATTTACTATAGCTGAACTTATTCATCCAAGGAGTGAGAAAGTAGAGGAAGTATAGCTATTGAATTATATGAATACAACTTTATAAAGCTGTTACTTTATGAGTGCATGGTTGCAAGGAAGAATTATGGATAGTAGTATCCGTGGGAGGTGGTTTGTGGAATATTCTTAATTTGTAAGAATTATCGTTACGTTTCATTTTTTAATCAAAAATGTTAATACTATTCTTAGACTTAATTTCCATCATAAAGTTAATGTTTATATGAATATTACTTATAAAGTTTAAAAATTAATCGAGCTGTCTTTGAGTTTCCGTGAAGCCAGCAAGGATAGCATCGACGTAGCGGTGCCAGAATAATGTTTTTAGTCAGTGGATGTTTGTACATAGCCTGCTCGAAGGTATTCATGGCAATTTCTGCTAAGAGGGGACTCAGTACATCCCACATGGTCAAGATATCTTTGGCTGTATATAACTTTTTGTTGCATTAAAAATAATTTTGTTTTAGCATGTTTCTAGAGTATGAATTATTTCTTTAAGTATTTAACTATAAACTTTATATAGTTTAATCGTAAGTAAAATTGTCTGAATTATACCAATAACCTCCCTAACTAGCACCCTCGGGAATGTTTTTTAGATCCAATGAAACTAGAGTTAATTTATTAGCTAATTTATTATATTTTTGGAGAATCACAAAACTAAAGTCGATAAAGGAAAATTGTCAGGTGTTTATAATTTAAAGTATGGCACTATAATATGCCCCGAGGAATACGTAGGCCGAACCGGAAGGCCGTTTAATTCTCGTTTGAATGAACATTTCAGAGCATTTGATAACAATTCAGGTACGTCTAATCATGCAAACCATTCAATTAAGTCTGGCTATAATATTAATCATGACTTTGAAATTTATACGTTTGTACAAAAGGTAAAAAGTTAGACTTTTTGGAAACAATAGAAAAAAACAAGTTGATAAATAGCTATACATTACTTAACCATCAACTAGATCTAAATAAGTCACACTGTTAAGTATAAAGCGATTTCGTGAAATTTGCGTTGCAGATACAAATTATTTTTATTTGCTATTTCCCTTTCTGCTTATATTTTCATTTCCGTTCATTTCGGTTTTAAATACGACCAACCTGGTATGCACATATATATTCATATGCATGCATACTAGGGTGATCGTTAATTTTTGTTTTGCTGATATACGGGTAAAAATCACTTGTATATGCATAAAAACTCGTACGGAAACTTGGACCAAAGAATTTGGGCCAGTTTTTCCCGACCTTCAAGGCTCTTGAAGTGTTTATGGATTTTGCATGCAAAAAAAAAGTTAAAACGGTTTTACCTCATAAAATTAGTGAAAATCAAGGAATTATTTTTTGAAAAACACAGTTGACGACATATTTTGACCCGCTAAATCTAAAAAAATTATTATTTTTACTGATTTTGATAAGAAAAATAATTATGGGTCAAAATCTACAAATTGTTTAGAAAAATCGGAATAAAAGAAAAACACGATTTTTAGATCGAAAAAATTATGAAATTTCTTCTCCAAAAGTTTATCTATGGCTAATTTTTAAGCCGCTTAAGGTAGTTGTATCCATACTACGGTAGTCAGAAGCAGATTTGACATGCTTTCTGTCTCTCTCGCACTTGTGAAAAGACATGATCTTTAGAAGTTTTTACGACGGTTATCAATGTATTTTTTATATCACAAATACCCTTGAGTTAATTTGTAAAATGCAATAAGATCATTAGATATTTTTGTAATGCACAAAAAAATACTGTCAAAAGTTTATCATTATTTCGTATGATATACGTCATTTAAGTAAAGAAAAAGGCATTTCTCCATAAGCATCAATGTTAAAGTATCAAAAGTATAAACACTGATATTTTGCCTCCTAAGAACCCTAGCATCACAAAAATGTAGTAGGGTACTTATTAAATATTACTTCAGATATGTGCAAAGTTACATGAAGATCTCATCGTTTTTTCAATTTGGGATACAACTACCTTAATTTGACAAAATTGATATTTACCACTCATTTAGTAAGAAAAAAACTTATGAGCATAAATAGATTGAAAAATTGAAGGGAAAAAAATATGCTCTTTAAGTAATAAATAGTTTTATATGCTGTCTATATACCAAAATTGCAGTAGTATTTAAAGCTTTTAAACTACAGACTTCGCAGATAGACTGATTTCTTATAGAGCAGTTCTGGCCAACATCTCCAATGTTCCAGTATATCTATCCCTCTCGTATCCGTGACAGCGACAAGCCACAAAAGCCAGTTAGAGCCCGGTGCGTGAGAGATAAGTACACCGTAACTATACTGCAACATTGTTAGATGTTGGTGAGTGCTTTTAACTGCAAACTCACGCATTCTAAATTCAGTACTTAAGCGGACCAGCAAGACGATATCCTATTTCTCTCTCTCTCCTTCATAGAAAAAAGATCTATATTCTTCTATTTTCTATTTCACGCCTGATGTGATAAGCGGCTGCTGAATACGACCCGTATACGTCTATGTCTTAAACGTTTTGTCGGATTGTTGATAGATGGCGTTGGTTGCCCTTGCGCGCTGTTTCATGAGTGACAAGAAATTTGTGGACTGCCTATATAGTTGTCGTCAAAACATCAGTGTGATCAATACCGTTCTATTTTACACCTAAACTTGTTTAATCCAGTTCGTGAATATGTTTTTGTTTATAATCGAAAGGATTGCTTGCTGTTGTAGACATGCTGCAGAGAGAGAGAGAGAGAGAGAGAGAAGAAGAGAGATCAAGGGACTGCACGAAGAGAAGGAGTAGAAGGAAAGAGAAAATGAGAGACGCATTGCACGACAAGTGTGTTGATTTTTTTTTCCAGACTCGGTCGACTAAAGCCTTCCTCTTGTTGACCGTAACGACAATGAAATACTGTTTACAGATTAAGTGTCTATTTACAGCGTCAGTTAATTCTACCTATAATAGATACATTTTGCAGTTTGAATTTCTATTTTTAGTAAAGCACTGTCTACCTGAATCAGTTCCGCTAATCGGTTATACTACCCATCAAACAATCGTAAATCATGGGTGGCCAATGATTAAACAAGTGCTAGCTGTTTTGTTTGATAACATGCGAAAATTGAAGGATTCTTTACACGACAGTGCGAAATTGGTAATCGAAGAGTGCATTATTTTTTGGACGAAAGCTCGAATCCCGACGCAAACGTGTAACCACTGTGTAACGACAGTGAAATTAGAACATTTGAAATGGGCAAATATAAAAAAAAAAATTCTTCTTGTAAAACAGATACACAAAAAAACAAAGAAGCTGCATACGAAGAAAGCGTAAGTAAATTATTCGACATTCCGATCGCAAATGCACCTTTCCTTATGTAAGACAAGAACAATAAAGCATTTTTTTTTTTTTAAAGTTATCTATTTTTCGTTTTATTTTTTCAAATCTATAAATTTTAAAAAAAAATAGTCATATATTTTGATGAATTTGCATTATGATTAACGTACATGTGTTTTGTGGGAAATGCAGAGCTTGGGGGTGCTGAGGAAATGAATACCTGCGAGTTAAAACAACGTAACCTTTTCTAAGTGATTATACGACAGAGCAGACGCGCACGAGGTGTTATTCTCGAAGGCTGAACGGGGAGAGCGGGTCGCTTAGTGTCGATGCTAGTACCTAGGAGGTACAGAACTGCAGGTTGGTCCACTTGTGCGTGCAGGCACCGAGCTTAGGGCGCGAAGTTACAAGAGCCTCTAGCTATCGTACGTTACACGTTCGAGGTCACGCGGTCATCATCCTCGATGGCCTTACTTATTCGCACGTGTGTGTGTGTTTATGTATTTGGGTCACATTGTTTATGCGTTGTAAATAGACATATATGCTTTGTGTATACATAGTTAGTTCTTGTTTGCGCTGCTCTCTCCACAGTATTTTTTTCTCTCTCTGAGCTTTGACTCTACCTATTTTACATTTATTTGCTTGTTTTTGTTACGTTTTATTTCATACGTTTACATACAATATTTTCCGTTTACCTTTTCACACAAAAATGACATTTTTACTTACTAATATTTATACTCATGTACATTATTATTATTAGTATCAAGATGTTTATTATTATCATTATTATTATTTTTTTCTTTGTTTTTTTTTCTGTTTTCTTACAGTCAAATTTACATTTTTTTTCTTCTAATTTCACATGTTTATGTGTATATATATATATATATATATATATATATATATATATATATACACATTGTTCATTTCAAAGGTCGTGTCTTAGTTGCTGACTGGGCCAGCTGCTTTCTGGTTTCTGATTTTACCCGCTCACCCAACAGCACTCTTGCTTCTCGTTCGTTAGCGACCGTTCTGTGCGCAGACAAGTCTTCCAACACAATGTTGATGCGTCTGCGGTTACTTTCCCGTCTACCTGTGAACATTCTCAAGCCTTTAAGCATTATCGGAGCTCCCCATTTTAAAATTCTAAATGACCCTGCTGCCGCGCCTAGCGCTATCTCCGCCGCCATCCACGCATACTCCTTCCAATAGGAAAATTCCTCTTTCGTTTGCGGTACTTCGCGTACGCGTTGGACTATATCCGCCAATTTTGTGCGTACTTTTATTCCGTCACTGAGCCCATGTTCCTGATTATCGAGTTCCTGTAACCCATCCCTTTTGATTATTGCTTCTATTAATTCTAGTAGCTTACTTTCTCCTACTCCTTTTATCCTTTGTATAACTTCTGTTAAGTTGAGGTTTGAGCTTTTAAACTTAAATATCTGGTTTTTCCCTCCTCTTGCCCCGGGTCTAGCCTTGTTTCAAATGTTTGAGCCGTGCAATCTCTCGCTAGGTTTATCACTCCTAAGTCTGTTACTTTTAGCGTCTTGTGCTCGGTATGTTCACACTGCACACGCACTTTTTCCTCTCCGGTGGTGCTGAATGCGTGCTGATTCTTCGCAAGAAGATTTGCGTGTCCAATATGTGCCCTTTAATTAGGCCAGTATTATTATTGGACATTCTTCCGGTTTTTTCACTGTCTCGCCCAATAGAAGCCGTATTTTGCAAGGGTGGTCTTCTTCTACCTCTTGTGTTGGTTCAATTTGTTTGCATATGCGTATTTTTCCCAGCTTCTTCCATTGTTTTACCACTTCTTGCGGTATTGGCGCAAATCTCTTCGCACTCGCGCTGCTTGCTATGTATTCGTATGTCGGTTGTAGATATGCTACTACGTCCGTGGAGTTCAATCCTACTTTTTTCACTTGCAACGGTGATATTCTAAGGAGATCTAGATTTTCTTTTGTCACTAATGGTATCTGTACATAGTATATAATTTTCCCATTTAATGCTCAGGTAGTTATATCTGCAATTTCCCCAATCTCCTCTTCTGTTGTTTTATTTTCTTCCCCTGGGAACTTAAGATCCGGTCTGAGTTGTTCCGGAAAAATTTTTGCTTCGGCCATAGCCCCCAATGCTGCCTCTGGTAGATGTGACACGCCCTGACTAGCTAAGTATATTATATCCGTTGCTGTTCCGAATCTGACTACAAGTTCTTCGGTTAATTGTTCAAACTCCCACACCATTTCTGATACTCTCTCATGTCTGCCTATGAATTCTGTAACTATTTTTAACCCTTCCTCTGCTAATTTTCCCGCTTTATCTTCGGACCTTTTAATGCTCTGAAGCTCTTGTTCATGGTCACCAAATGTTATAACCCTCAATTGTTTTGCTAGATATTTAGTTGTATCGGTTGTGTTAGTCAGTTTTGACTCTACCAATTCTTGTATTTTCTTATCTGCTTCTGTTGTCTGTCCCTGAAGTACTTGCACTGCTTCCATTTGACTACCGATTTTCCGACCTACTACTGCTCTGTACACCTCTTCCACTCTTCCTCGTGTTTTTAGGGCTTTATATGTGGCCTGCTCTATTTGGGTTGCGCATTTATCTTCCCTTCTCAACGTCACTCTACATTTTCACCTTGCTTGCCTGCTTGCACTCAGAAATGCATTTAATTCCTCGATCAGCCGATTCAAATCCACGTACTATATCGTTTTCTAGGTTGACGTGACTGATTGTACTGGACCTAAATTTTCTACCAATATTCCAGAATTTCTTTCAATAGATTCTACTTCCCCCGGTTGTTCTGTCACCGGCATGGCCACAGCCCTGAATCATAAGATTTGCGTTTTTCTCTACAGTCCATGCGTCTCTCTGTGCTTCTTCTTATTGATCGTCTACCTAATATACTTGCACTTACGTATACTATGTGATTTTTGTTCATTTATTTTTTGCTACTATCTTTATACTCTTGAATGTGTACTTGTCTCTTGAGCCGTCCAAAGGCCACGCTTACGAGAAAAACACTTGTACAATTTATTATTTTGTTGAATAATTTTGATAGCTGACCTTTCTTTGCCTCTATCCTATCCTCATTATTATCCTGACTACTTTAAATAAAAAATTTTGTTTTCTTCGCGAGCAGTCTGAAGGCCACGCTCGCGACATTACGTGCTTTTTTATTTCGTTTATTGTAATTTCATTTAGTCGCTCCCTTTTTGCAATTTTCTACCGGCTATCCGACTATTGATTTATTTCATATCCGATGATTGGGTTTTTATAACGCATGCTTTCTTGATTTTATCTACATGTGTTACCCTTATCTCGTCACCATTTTTTAACTTTATATTGTGGTTTTTGTAATCTATTCCCACAATTTTATACAGGCCTTCGTACTGTGCTTTATACTTCTTTTTTGGCTCCTTTAGAACATATACCACCTCTCCTTTTAGGAAAATTTTGTGTTGAGCTTTTTATCATAATAATACTTAGATCTGTACTTCGCCTGCACATGATTCATGCCTGCAATAGTTCCTAACCGTGTCATGGTTTTTATTGAATCATCTTAGTATTCGTCATAAGTTTGTCCGTTTGTTGTTTTTTTAAAACTCGACAGAATTCTGGCTGAGTAGCCAGTAATACCTCTTGAAGTGCCATACCTGTAGCTGAGTGTTTTGTCGTATTGTACGTGCACATGCACATCCCCAGATGTTCGTTCCAAGGGTCGTCTTCATCTACGTATGCCTTTAGATACTCCGTTCAAGTGTGGTGCACTCGTTCTATTGCGCCATTACTTTGTGGGTGAAATGCTGTAGTGCAAATTTTGTCTATTTTAAATACTCTTGCAAACTCCTCCAATAATTTGTTTTGAAAGTGTGCGCGTCTATCGGACAAAATTTTTCCTGGTGCGCAAAAGTATGCTATTACTCTGTCCAAAAGAGCATTAGCTGTTTCTAAAGCAGTCGCTCTCATTACTGGAACCAAAATTATATACTTTGTAAGTCAATCTTGGATCGAAAATATGTGGCTGTTGCCGTGTGCAGATGGTTTGTTGATCGGGCCATAAAAATCGATCGTTATATTTTCAAACGGCTTACTTGGTGTATCTGTTATAATGAGCGCCTGTTTTTTTTCACCCTAACAAGCTTCTTTGATTAGCATGATTCACAACCCAACACAAACTGATGCACATTCGGTCGCATGCTCCTCCAATAATAATCCTTTGCGACTTTGTTGTACGTTTGGTTCATGCCCCTGTGGCCTCCCATGAAAGATTCGTGATATTTTTTTAGCACCTTGAACCGCTGTTCTGCCGGTGGCACTGTTAAGTTATTTAAATATAACGCCGCTGATACATTTACGTTTTCAAAGATATTTTCTAACTGTTTCGCGAAGTAATCCCACTGTGCTGCACTTAATATTGCAAGGTCTCGTATAATACCCACTGAATCTATGTTGTTAAACCCCATGATTTGTTTTAGAGACGATATACCTTTCTTGATGTCTGATTTCAATCCTGTACTGTCAAAGTGCTTTTTGACGTATAATTTTATCACCGACACTTTTCTTGCTTTTGATAGAGTGACGTCTCCAACCCTTTGCTCTACCTTAAGTATAGCCGCTGGATTTATATAACTTCTCTCCTAAAGCGCATCCATGACTTGTGTCCGGTATGATTTCCGTTATTGTGCAGAAAGCGATGTTGTCGGTGTATCTGAAGGGGTGTTCATTAATTTTTTTAAGTCTTTTAAATGGCGGTATGTCTTTACTCTCTTCTGGCTTCCAGGGCAGTCTTTGTATTGGTAGCCGCGTCCTACATGCTCTGTACTTTTCTAGACCAGCTATGGTTCTGCTAACCTCGTCGTAATCCGTAGTGTCATCACCACTATGTCCAATATTATCACTCGGCAACTCTCTGTCGTTCTCCTCTTTATCTTTTTTTTATTTTAAAGATCTCATCGTCTATTTGATTGCCAGGTATCTCCGATTGTTCTGGTTCCACTACTGAACTTGGCTCGTCCGGTGGTTCCGGTGAGGGTGGCGGAAGATTGCGTTTTTCTGGAACTTGTTGATTCAAAATCCAATCCTCGCTTTTCTCGTGGTCCGTATTGTTCTTTGCCATTGTTATTTTCCGGATCTCCCCTTTCGTTTTCTGCCTCGTATTTAAAAACCTGTTTTCCTTCCTTTTTCTCAGTGTTGCTCTTCTTGCATCCCGAACTACTACACTATCCTCATTCGTGCTTTCATACAACTTGTTTATTGGCTTATAGCATGTTTGCCGTTTTTCGCAGAGCGCTTTATAATGTTCCGGCTCATACAGTACGTGCTCATATTCTGCCCCTTCTATCCCCGTGTAATGTTGACACATTGGCGATCCATCCCTATATATGTAGTGCACGCAGATGTTCTTTTTGAATTCCTGGGACTTGTAGTTTTGTCTTAAAATATTTATAGTGTTTTCTGGATCGATTCAGTCATCAACATGTTTTGAATGCAGCAAGAATTGTCTTGACTGTTACGCTGTCAAATCTAAATCAAACAACATCATAAGGCTGTAAAACAGACAGTTACCATCGCCTCTAACATCTACTATCTGCCACTCTTTCCAAGGCTCTGCACAATTTCCGTCTGATCCGCGCTTCTGCTTGTTAAGCGCTTTATTTGAAATTTATGTGGTATTGTCTCCTAGATCGTCGTTGCTAAAATAAACTGATGCCATGGGGGTTTTCTCGCGATTCAAAGACAGTCTTTCTCCTTGCTCATCCCATGAAAGGTTAGCTCCCTCGCTGCTGGTCTTACTCCCATTTTTATCTTTCCAACTCTTGTTCTCCGTTCTCACATCCTCTTTATTTGCTTTTCCATCCTGTTCCTTGGGTTGGTTATCGTCTTTGCCTACGTTGCTACCACTATCCCCTACTTCCCACACATCAATCCTGACTTATGTTCTGTCACCTACCTTTCTGCTCTTCATGTCAATGAAAACTTTTGCTCCAACCCTATCACCCTCACCCTCCAAAACGCCAGCAAAATCATTCGATGCTTTTGGGATTTCTGGTTATTCGATCCCCTAGAGCACTACAATTTCTTGAATGTCTATACCCTTATTGTTCTCTTCATTCATCCTGTATTCGGGCCCTTCCGAACGTATATTTACTATCTCCAAATCCTCGTATTCGGCTCCTTATGACTGCCTCTCACCGTTGACTGCTATTGTCTCCTTGCTCTGTGTGGTCGTTTTTGGGGTGATGGAAAATTTTGGTCTTAGTCTGTTTAGTGTGTCTAGCTGCCTTTGTATCACTTCGTAGGGTGTACTTGTTTTTTGTACTCCTATTATCTATCCCTTTACCTTTTCATGTGTCCTAATTTTTCGTTCTTTGGGATAAGATTTAACGCCCTTGCGTTAAGATTATCTCTTCCACTTGTTGATTTTTGTCCGTTATTTCTTTCTCCTCTAAACAATTTCCATCCCTACGTTTTTTCATTTCCATTTTTTCGTCTGACGAACCTGAATTATATTCTATTCTTTCCTTCTTTAACTTACCGTCCACTCGTACTCATGCTTTTGTTCTGATTTTAAATATACGAGCTGTTGGACCGTCACTCATTAACTCCTCCTCTTTCTCTTGTTCATCTGCCATTTGATACAGCTCTGCACGCGGTAGTTTCATGTTCTTTTCGCCATCTTTCATAACTGGATTCCTCGAAAGCGCGTCCCGTGCGTTTTTCAGGGTACGTGGACGGTATACGATAACGAAATCATACCCTTGTAACTCTGCTTTCAGCCTATTGAAGAGAATGTCCGGTTTTTTGGACAAGTAAAAATGCTTCAATGGTTCGTGGTCCGTTATGACCGTAAAATTTTTAACGTGTAAATAAGGTCTGAACTGCTCTTTTGCAAACACTACCGCCAGCAGCTCTTTATAGTAAAATGGATACCTGAGTTCGCTACCTTTAAGGCATCGTGATGCGTATCCACATGACCTTTCTTTACCTGTTCCTCCCTGACTAAGAATTGCGCCGATAGCATAGTCGAACGCGTCAGTTGTAACGATAAAAGGTTTACTTAAGTTAGGCGCTGTCAACACGGGTTCCGAGCAAAAAGCGTCGACAAGTGTCCTAAAAGCTTCCTCTTGTTCTTCATTCCACTTAAATCCCGTGACTTTGTTTGTTAGCTTTGAAAATGGTCGAGCTTTTTTCGCGTAGTCTTTCATGAATTTCCTGTAATATATGTCTAGGATATTTTTTTGCCGCCTCGATCTTTTTTTTGGTCTGTCTTTACTTTACCATTACCAACCACATGACCAAGTACTTGTGGTTCTCTCTTCGGGAATTATCATTTCTTTGGTTCTATGGTCATGTCTGCCTTAGCCAGTCTTTCCACTAATCTCTTAAAACGTTCCTTGTGCTCTTCGAGTGTTGCTGCAAATAACATGATGTCATCCATGTACACCTCAATTTCTCGTCCTTGTAGATCCGCTAGAGCTAGTGTTATAGCCCTCAAAAAGGTGTTTGGTGACTCTGAGCATCCCATCGGCATTCGTTTATATTGGTAGTGGCTGTCTGGCACGCTGTTTTGTGTGCGTCCCTTTCCCGAATTGTAATTTGGTGAAAGCCACTCTTTGAGTCGACTACTGTGATGTACTTAGTAGCCTTTAAATGCTCCAATATGTCGCTTTGAAAGGCTAGGGGGTAACAACTTCCCACTGTTATTTCGTTTAGCTGCTTGAAATCCGTGACCAATCGCCACCTCTTCTCGCCATTCAGTCCCCGTTGCTTAGGAACTATCCATATATTTGAACTATACGGAGAGGTTGACGATTCTACCACGTCCAAATTTATTAATTTTTGGATTTCTCTTCTGATTTTCTCTTTTACAGCCTGTGGGTATCTATATCTTCTGACAATAACTGGCTTATTTGTTGTAGTCTCAATATTATGTTCCACCAAATTCGTTGTTTTTAACGGCTCCCCGTCCAAACCAAAAATGAACGGATTTACCGCTATCAATCTTCTTACGTGCTGTAGTTCTTCTTCGTTACAGCCCTCGGTATCCACCAACGTCATTATTTTCTCAATCTGTCCTTTAATATTTTTAAAATCACCTTCTTTTTCTTTATATGTGTCGGTTTCTTTCTCCTCATCAACACTCTTGTATTTCGGCTTGTACCGTATTTTCCCTACTCCTTCGTCGTATATGTTTTCTTTTAGCAAGCCTACAAATGCACTTTCCTTCCTGGCACTGTCCCGCACGTCGCCTACCCTTTTTACTTCTTTTGATGTGTCGCATTCTATAAGGTCAACCTCCGGTACTGTAACTTTCCTGCTTTGTTTGAAAAGTTTACACATTCCGCATATATTTTACCCTCTGCATTAGTGCCATAGAAGTTTCCAAAATGTACGTATTCCCTTACGTTTTAAAGTAGTGCGTATCCATCTTGTATGTTTTTATATTCTTCCTTGACCCTCGCATAAATAACCTGTCTGGATCTCGCTGCTGTCTCGAAATATTCTGCCGTCTTCAGCGGTATTTCTAAACCACCTAGGCTAAATTTATTTTCTCTTGCACTAATTTCACCATTGTGCTTTTTAAACATGTCCCACCCGAGGATTCCATCTACTTCAATCGGAAAATCCTGCCGGACTATCTTATGGCATCTTGTCTTGGTTCAGCCGCCCTCGTCTCATGTGCACTTTTTGTGCACTCCGGCTCGTAACGCTCATTATTTTTCCAGTTGTAATTACTTAGGATGTTACTTCTACTGTTGTCCCTTTGTCCGTAATTTCTCTTATTCGGCCCGTTATATCCGTTATTGTTATTTTCTCGATAAGCATATCCCCTTTCAAAATCTCTTCCGTATCTGCCGTAATTATAACTGTTTTTTGGATAATCCATTCCACGAGCCCTACTGCTAAACCTATAATCCCCGGGTCCGTTTCCGCCCTGATTTTCAGTTATGTAGCCCCTGTTATATTTTCCGGTTGCTATTGGGGCATATGTTCTTCCTCCGTCCCTTCCGTCACTTTCATTTTGCTGTCGCTTATTGTAAAGCCCTTCGGTCTCTTCACCACGAACTTTTTTTACAAGCCGCCTGTTATCTATATCGTACCACAATGAGCGACATTCTTCTATTACGTGCCCATTTCTGCCACAGTCTCCGCATCCTCTCGGCTCAGTATCTCTTCTTGCATTTCTATCTATACTTGACCGAGGTGGCTTCATACTTACCATGTCCTCGAATTTTAATGCTAATGTTATAGCTTTGGTTAGCGTTGCTGGCCTATACTGCGAAACTTCGTGATTATAAGGTGGCTTGAGTCCTAATATATACTGTGTAATTACCTCTTTTTGTTTGTTTTTTTTTAGTTCTCGTCACAATGCTTTTGAAAGTTTTGGGTCCCCGTCCTTCGAGCCCATTGCCCTATTGAATAACTCTTGTACCCTATCCGAGTACTGCTCTACTGTCTCACCGTCCATTTGTTGTTCCGTTCGAATTTTTGCCATCGCTGTTTCTGTGCTATTGATGGCCCCATATCTTTCCCTAATTTCCTCTAGAAGCTCTTGTATTGACTCGTATTAAGTCATCCTGTCGCTTAAATGAGCCACTGCGTGACCTTTTAGCCTGATTGACAAAATTGCCAGGAAATAAAGGACGTCTCTTTCGTCCACCTTCCAGCCTATTGCCCTAACCACCCTGGTAAATGCTGTGAGACGCAATGGATCCCCTGTAAACATTGGTATCACCGGTATTATCCTACTTAACTCCCTATTAGAATAGTACCTTTCCCTTTCCCACTCCCCCTGGTAGTCCGTACACCTGTTTTCACGAAATTCATGTCTCTGTGGCAATCTGACTTTTTTGGCACTTAGGTTCGTTACCCCGTCTAAAGTCTCTCTTCCGTCTTCGCACTCTGTGTGTCTATGCTGTCGGATTTGCATACTTCTTGGCCATTCCCTTCTCCTCTGATCTTTCTTGAGGCCCGTAAGTCCCCGCAGCAGTGCAGTTTTTCTTCTATCTCTGCTGTGCGCTTCCCTTTCACTTTCTTCCCCTTCCCTTTCCGAATATCTCCGCGCTAACTCCGAGTCCCTTCTTATTGTGCTATGCCACCGTCTCTTTGCGGTCCTGTAAGCATCTCCCGCATCTGAGTCATCCCCTTCCTCCCCACTCTCGTAACCACATAGTGGCTCTATATATGATTCCGAGGCCCCGTCGTCTCGTAATATTTTCCTATCCTCCTTTTTTTTTTTACTTTTATCCCTCAACATGCCTGTT
>JAPYYV010013798.1:0-13866 GCA_030522625.1 Copidosoma aretas
CGCTTTTGTGTTTCGCTGCTCTCGTGCAGCGCGCGGGTTCGCGATACTCGTTAACTTTTAATTGATTCTATTATTCGACGTCTGGTATCGTTGGCCGAGTCGTGATTTTTTTTTCATTTGTTTTTTAAACTACCAGTCGCTATTGGGATGAATAAATCGTGGGCTGCATAACTGCGTGGAAGGCGCGCGGACGGTGGTTGGAGAGGGGTGTACGGGAGTCTGGTAATAATGAGCTTGCGAGCAGTGATCGGACGTTGATTTTTTATTATTTTGTTATAACGAGCGACGATTTGGAGAACGGACTGTTTGGAAATTCAATTGTGGCCTGGTGGTTTGAAATTGAATGGCGATACAGGTAGCTTATGGTCTGTTGCGTAATTTTGAAATGCGCAGCGAATGGGTGCGAGAAGTAATAATGAATCGAAGCGATTGAGAAAAGGTCAATATTGATGTTCGGTGTATTTATTGCGAGTTATTTGTTTTCGAAGTTTAAATTTCACAGGGGGATCGGGTGAATGATTAAATACTTCACATGTGTACTCGCCAGCAAATTCAATGTTTGTTATTTATATAATTATGTTTTCATCAAAAATATTACAAAGCTTATTAAGCTCTGGAAATTTATGAAAATCAACTTCAAATTGAATTAAGCTGCATGTTTATGAGTATTTTCATGACTCAATTGGAACTTTCAAAACGTATATGAGCTCGTTTATCAGAAATCAAATCAGATTTTTATGTTAAAAAATAAATATCTAGCAAGTTATTTGCCAATCTGTAAACTTTGTATTAATCCACAAGTGAGAAAGAGAAAATAAGAACGATATTGAAACCATGGAAAATATTCGGTAGTTAGGGAGCAGATGCGCAAAAAAGGATGTCATCCTAACTTTTTGCCGCCTGGTTGGTAAGCTTTTTAGGTAATTTAGAGCTTTTTTCTTACACGATGTCTATGCGGAATCTGGGCCCATTTCGAATTAGGGGAAGGGGGCTGGAAAAAATGTCGGCCTAACCGCTTGATGTTGACGGTATAATACTTCAAGTACTTTACATTCACGGAAAAATAGTGTTAGAAAAAATGCATCTGCCATTTTTTCGTGGCTAAATAAAAAAAAAAAATAAAAAAAAGTGTACCCTAACTGGATCCAACAGAACGGAAAATTTTCTATCCCATATGTGCATCGATGGAAAAATAGTTACAGAAAATTTGGATGGGCCATTTTTCTATAGTTTGACGTCATAACGGCGAAAATTGTCCAAAATCTTCAAAAATCGTAAAAAAATGGTTAAAATTGAAAACAATATCTGCTGCTACGTTCGTAGTTTTTTCTGCACCCACATAATCTGGAAATGGTAGTGGCAGATAATTTTTGACAATTGCAACCTCTCCAAGCTAGCTTTAAGGGCGTGGGTTTATGAAATGGCCACCCCAGAGCTTTTGGGGGATTGAAACGTTTAAAAATACGTTTGCGGGGTTGTGATTGTTCAAAAATTTCTGCCACCACTATTTTCTACTGATAGTTCTTTGGGTAATCATTTTTGGTACCGTCTAAAGAAAGAAAAATCTATAAATACGATCGTACAGGGCCTTATAGATTCAAACTGCCGAGTTGAACGCTTGAAAGCACCTAGAAGAATGTTTCTTTTTCCTCAAAAATATAATGAAAGAAAAAAGTTGGTGATGTATGTACATAACATAAGGATTCTAATTTGATATAAACTACTTTTTTCTTCAATTGATTAAATGACTTTGAAAATTTGTTTGTATACTTCTACACAATATCCCCAGCACTAAGCTGCTTATTGTATCCGGATCTCTAATTATCGATGTTATTATTTATTCATATATGTTTGTATGAATGGCGAAATGCTTCGATTTTGCTTGAATAAATATTCATAGTAATTAGTTCTAGTTGAAAACGATTTTGTTCAATTTCCTGCTTCATATTATTAGTTTGATAAGAAGCAATGAAATAGGCAACATTTTTCTAAATAGACACAAATTTTTCAAATCTACGTTTACGACCAACCAAAGCTTACAAATTACTCTGATTATTTTATAGACAGAAACAAAATAAAAAGGTCAATTTTTCAGAGGAAATTGACCAAGTCGTGTAATACCTAAAATATGGAAAGCATTAAGATCGTTCCAAGAATCCTTTTTTTTATTACAAAATGATGTGAAAAATACATTAGCGTTTCGTAAAAATCCGTTTTGGACTCCATGTAAAATATTCACTTACCGTCCAACCACAGATAATAATAAACTATACTATACACAGAGACAATGAAAAGTTGACGGAAAATTAATGAGTACAATAGCACGATTATGAAGGTTATTATTATTACAATAACCATAATTACTAATAATGATGATGATGAAAATAATAATAATCATAACAGCAAACCCATCGTAATTAAAAAAAAAACCCGTAAAAGCCATTTCTCGCTGTTACACAACGATATATAATACAAAAGAGGCAAATCACAAATCGCCGAGTACTATGTATACGATTCCACGATCATCGTTGGATGAAAAAAGCGTCCGACCACTCGCGGCGAACATCCAAGCTCCCATCAAGTCGGAAATCACATCCCCGACACGAAATCCAATCGAAACTCTCTCTCTCCCTCACGAGGACAGCAAAACGCCGGAATGCGTGCCGCGCCACCCAGCCACATCCAAGCGCCAGCCGAGCGCGCGAGCGACGCACGGGAAACTCTCCCCCGAGGCCCCCGAGAGCCGCATTCCTCGCTGCTCGGACTCGCGCGCTGCGGCCCGAGTGCTCTTCCACTCGATTCGAAAACGCCCGGGGTGCGTCGTCGCGTGCCTCATTTCCCCTTTGATCGGCCCGCCGGAGCTTGCCACGGCCCGAGCGCCTTCCCCGCATTCCAGCTCCGAAATGTGCCGGAAAAAGTTCGTCCGCTCTGGATCCCGAATTCGGTCCCGAACCCTTGGTACGCCGGGTGCGGTTCTCGATGTTTTTGCACGCGCGTCCTGAATTGCGACCGCAACGCACCAGCGCATCCTTACCGTGGTGATTGATTCTGTCGATTTTGCAACCATCACTGAAGACCTTCCTTCGGCCGTTCGGTCGTGAAAGAGTGAAACAGTTGGGGATGTTGCGCGAAAGAACCCATCGAGTCTGGTAAATTGGTTATCGGGAAGTAGTGGACGCGTATTTTTTACATTCATTTTCACCAGCTTTCATTCAACTCGTGCGCTCCGTCTGCCCGTGATGGGATGGTTGCGGATTAAAAATTAATGGAACTCAAATGCATATTAGACGGCTCATCGTCCGACCCGACTCTTCTGTTTCTACTTGATTTGTCGGACAGTGAGTCGAACACCCGTAACTGAAAAGTTGAATAAAAAAAATAACAATGAAGGGTATGCTTCTATTGATGAACTAAAAAATGGAGAATCATTTCTTGATTGTGTGCATGCAACCATGCATGGTTGTTGATAAAATCAGGGGTCGACAATGGTGTATTCCTTATAAACAAATAATTCAGTATACAGTAAACAGTCCAGTATTATTTCACAATCTATACCAGAAGGAACAATCAAAATAAAAATTCATTTCCATTCAACATCCCAATTTAGTGTCCAAATGTCAACTATTCTTAAAAAACAGAGAAATGTTAGGGACACCATTAACTTTAAAAAAAAAAAAAAAAAAAAAAAACTTATCTCTCAAAGAGGAAACATTAGTCCTCGCCACGTCTCCTGCTCTTCCCCTTCTTATTCTCGCCTACCTCAAGTAGCAGCTCGAGTGCGCCACATATTCATAAATCAAGGACTATATTCCAGGTAGCATAACTTGACCTTATGCTTTTTACCCCCTCGTGTCCTCGTTTTTCCAACTAACGACTGAAAGATAATCTTCGGTGTATCGTGAGGCCTTAAAGAGAGAGAGAGATAAATTGCGCTCTTTATTTTTATTATTATTGTTACTACTATCACAGGGATGGATAACGAGGTCACACCAAAGGAGCTACTTCTTCGCGACATGGTGTAATAAGTATAAATGTTTTCCTCGGCCTAATCCGGAGTAATTTAACGTCTTGTGAGCGGGTGGTTTTGTCAACAAACTCGAGCTCGATTTTCGCGTACTTGTTCTCTTCGACTGTACGCTGATGTTCGTCGATGCTCAGAATCCGTGACTATCTCATGTGAAAAAGCCTTCGAGTCGATGTTATTACGTTTACGTGTTGCGCACGTACAAGAGAGAGCTTCTTCGAGATCCAGACCGAGACAAGGGTGTGATTTTTCAAACTGCATATTGAAGTGCGTGAGATTCATTATAATTCTCGTTATATCGGGGGGAATATTACTTACGATATCTGGTCGAGTCTTCTACGTGGTCCTGTTCAAGTAAATTTACGAAATTTCATACAATTTGTGCCTAGTAAAAGTGGATTTAGGACGTATTGAACAAAAGAACGCCTCCCGATTGGCATAACCTCGATCTCACGTTTTCTTAAAGTATCTGCGACCCAAAACGTATGATGAAATTTTCACTCAGATCGTCTACCAATCGGGGCAATACTTTACTTCTCACAAAACTTGAAATTGATAATGCTCGATCCGCTTGTATAATATGCAAAGAGTCTTTTCAGATTAATATCTTTGTACAACATCAAGTCGTTCGTATTTTTATGTTGCCTTGCACCGCACCTCAGATAATAGGAGTATTACTTAATTGAAATTAGAATAACGACAAACATGGTTGTGCTTCAATATTGTACCCGAAACTGGCGAATAATACCCCAAGCTTGAAGAGCAGCAAGAAACGAGTTTGCTATCATCAAAATTTTCCACGTTGACGGAAGAGTATTTTCTTTTTTTTTCATCACTAATAAAATTTCCACCATCCGAAAGTAAAAAGGACGAGAGGGCAGAGCAGCAGCAGCAGCAGCAGCAGCAGCTGGTCGAACTTCCCGTTTGCGAACGGAAGCTCGGGGAACGCCGGAGTTTGAAATTCAATGATCGGCGAAAGTTCCGGGCGGCCGGCTTTCATGGAGTCGTGCACTCGGGTGACTGCAGGTATAGAGCTATACCTGCATACGTGCGATGCCGTGTAGGGCTTCCATACGGCGTGTACGTGCGCGAGGAGTGGGTCCGGGAAATTCGATTTCTCGGGCGCATGGGGCCGGGGGACCGGCTAGTTTGGTAAGACTGTTGTCCCTCGTGGTTCTACGTACGTTGAGGTCGGGAAGAAGTACGCCTGGTCGACTTGAAGGAGTCTGTTGAGGGAGGGTCCTTGATTCTTTTTAGTGCTGTAAGTTCTCGACGCGTTTGATTTTAGTTTTTTATCTTCGATGTGATTTGTGAAGTGCTACTTGAAAAGAGTAATTTGTTTTTTTTACTCGTTCCAGTCATTGAATTTTTTTATGAATCCTTACTTTGAAAGCATGTTTGTTTAATGTATGCAGTTTGTAATGAAACTTGCCCGTTAACTCCAAGGGTCAAATTTATAAGAAAATATCAGTTTGTGAACCGGTAAAACGTAGTACTTGGTGAATTAATCGTGCATGGTGCATGTATAACATTACGGTTTTACGGCCTAAAGCTGACTTTTTAACTATGTACTGTCGATGTTTTTCATGCTAAAAAAATGGTTATTCTATGTTTCTGCTACAAGAAATTTCCTTCTATATAATTCTTATTCCACTTAAAAAACGTTACGAATGTTTGGATTAAAAAAGGTGCTATCTAAATTTTCGGATTCAATTAAAAATTCATAGTATGTATATAAAAAGCTATGTCAGTCCTATCTTGTATTATATATAATTTTACGGCCACAATCCCGAAGCAAGAGCTTTTCTTCTCTCCGTTTGTTTAAGACACAATAAAAGAGAGCTCACAGTGTTTGGTACGAAAATCGAACGCAGGTGTTCTTCCGCCAGAAGACGTCTGCTCTCTCGTTATATCATTATGCTATCGAGCAATTAAATTTGTTTCAAAGGAAAATGAAAAATGCTGAAAGCTTTTCCAGCAGCTGAAAATTCAAGGTACGTTACAGAAGATTACAAAATAAAGATGACTTCTGTTCGAAAGATAAGTGTGTTCGTTCATTTTAAAATTTTCCACACGCTCTGTGATGAGAAAAAAAATGTTTGTAAACGGCGATCACATCGTTTTTTGGTCCGAACGGTCAGACACTACAGGTCTATAAAAAAAGCTTGGTGCAAGAGTTTGTCGATGCAACAAAAGCCTTTATTTCCTATACATATTTTTACAATCATGCAAGTTCCACCAGAATTAAAAACCATTGCATCGATTTCGGGTCATCGATCTCATGAATAATATATTCGGTACGATGTATCAAAACATGTTTTTCCACGCTGGTGAATGCACAGCTGTCGGGACTCCGCATAAATATGCAAAAGCGCAGCACGCGGTCTTTTGTACCGCCCTCGAAGTGTACAGGTATGCAAATAATATTCCGATCGAGTCGTTCGCGCGGAATCAAAAATCTCATCAGGGAGCCCGTCAAGCAGGCGCGGAGAAAACGCAAAACAGCATCGTCCTTATGACCTGCGTGCAGCGAGCGCGCGCGAAAAAAGAGAGTCGATCACAACAGCGACAACGCCAGCCTCCCAAGAATCCATGCACACGCCAGCAGCGCTTCTCGCGGACAAGGTCGATAAGCGCGAGCCCTACAAGCACCCGTACCTAAGCCCAGCCCCCGCCCCTCCTTCCTCGTACACATGCAGTCCAAAGCGCGTGATGTGCAGCGAAACTTTGATCCCCGCTTCTATCGGCGCACGCGAAGCCGTAGCTCCCGCGCGACACTATTGCACGAGGGAGTCGTCGAACCCACGTGCCCGCGCGCTTTTCTGCACCGCCTTGCCCGAGCTTTCTCGCAAAGGCTCTCGCGGCCCGAGTCTTTTCCGTGACGGGGGCCGATCGATCGGCTCGGGGGGAGTGTAACGAGATTGCCGCGTGGCGCGCGTGGATGGGGGGAGCGCTGGTGCGCGCGAGCTCTGCCGAACTGTGGAGGGCTTGGGTTCGGGCGTGCGTTCGCGGGAGGGTACTTGATGCTTGTGATGTCGCGACGGGTAGTTGCGCGCGTCGAGCAAGATTATTGGTCGTGCGCGTGCAAGTCTGTTTCATCAAGACTGTACGTGCGATGATATTTTTTCTCTGAGAAATTTACAAAATTTTCACGAGAACTTTGTAAACATTGTACAAAATACTCACGCACGGGCTTGTTGTCTACCGAGTCGCGTTATTTAACAGTTGCAGCGAAAAATCGAAAAAAACTAATTTGACGTTCATCCGGTGTATAACTTCCAGCTCTTGCCGTATCCTGGATACATCGACAATAATACCTAAAAGTTCTCATTAGACATGGATATGAGCTAGGATAAAATCTAGTCGATATAAAACACTCTCTTTCCTCAATTTCAAGCTTTCGTTTGATAAAAGTTTAGAAGGTACAAGTTGAACGTTGAAACCTATCATTGCCTACTCCATTTCATAAATTCTGCCTTCTCTGTTGTTTATCATCAAAAGTTTGCACTGAAATTTTGAATATCGTTGTATATCCGTTGTATACATCTTATGTAAAATATCTTGATATATGTGATCATAATTGAGGATGGATCGAATAAAAATTACAAGTTGTAGTTTTCATCGTCAAAGTACAGAGCAGTAAAGTAACTATAGTCTTCGGATGGAATCTTAATTTCAAGTTACTGCCTACAGATTATTCGTCGATACTATAATACAGTATGTACAGTACTTTGATAATCAAGAAATACTTTGAAAAAATTTAACGTACGTTGAAGAATAAAAACTGTATTACCCCGTGTAATATCAAAACAAAACATTAAAACGTCTAATTATTCGATTAATCTTAAGTATTCGAGCTCTCTCATAAGTTTTGTACATCAAAGAAAAAGAAATCACTTTCTCGGTATCAAACGATCGTTTGGACTTCGCTGAGCCAACAGCTTCGAAAATCCCAGCGAACGCAATGATATACCCAAGGTCTCCGAGACTCCGAGAAAACCGCTGCAGCGGGTTTACAACTCGAAACTTTCGAAAAACCCTATTAGCCATAAAGCTCTTGAGCACAAAGTTCGATCATTACCAAACTCCCGCCCTGGGAGTACGTCCCGCTGCACGCGCCCGTACACCCAGCCAAGGGCCAATCTCGTCGTCGAGCGGCGCTCGCCTCGCTCATGCGTCGCCGTCGTCGTCGGATCCTTTCAACTTTTCCGCTCGGTCTCTCCCTCGCGTTTCTCACACCTCTCCCGCCGCGCGTACACGGCCCTGCTTATCGGAAACCCAATAATCATCACAGAGCGACGCGCGGGCCAAGCCAGTTTATTGCCTCTAACGGCTCTCGCGATCGCTGCAGTACGCAACTGCTAACGACTTTGCATTCAATGCTCGCAATTGTCGGGGGTCCGACATCGAAGTGCGTTCGTGATTGGCGGGGACAGTGTAAGAGTTTGTACTCGAGGAGGATGAAATTGTGCGAGGTTTCGAGAAGTCAAAGTGTTGGGATTGCGAAGAGAATTTTATCACAGTTGGCAGGGATGGGCAAAATACGCATTTAAATATTCAAAATTGGGTGTTTGAGCGCATTTATGTACCAAATACATGCTCATCCCTAACGATTGGTTGAACAATGATGCTGTACAGTTTAGGGAGGTTCGTGAACAAATGTAAGTGGAATCGGTAACGGCTGAAAGAACCGCTGGTAAACATCGATACAAAAATTAAGGTGTCCCACGAGTGGGAACAAAAATGTCTCATGAATCTCGCTGTATCGCATGCGTGCATTATTTTCTGATCGTAAACAAAACAAAACATTCACAATAGGGGGGAATCTTTCGAAGCTTTGCATTTGATTTGAATTTTTAGAAGCTTGTACTATCGAGGATGTTGAGCCGATTCAAGGAATTTTGAAAGATAGTTAATTCACATAATGAGTAAAAAAACAATTGTTTACTTCGAAAACGCATACACCGCACAAAACATCATGCACTTTCGTATAAAAAATCGTATCTAACTGAACTTCTGACTAGTAAAAAATTTTCTGATGATTCCTCTCGATGACTCTGAAATCGAATGAAAAAATTCTTTCATCTATTATTAACATTTGTTTTCAAAGAAAACAGAAATAATTCTACAAGCCTGCAATACAGGCAAATTTTGTAAAATAATTTTTTCCTCACTCATGAGGCATCCATTTTCCGTGTATTTTAATATCTTTTTACAAATAGAATTTAACAGAAAGCTCTATTAACTATAGTAAAAATCTGACTTGTAAACGAACCTTCTTAATCAGTAGCTATAATCTCGATACCGCAAACTCGTACTGAAAAACAAAAGCTCACAGATTTACCAAACCATCCGCAGCTCTTGAAAAATTAAATCGATGCACCGCGAACGAAACGTATGCGCGTACGCAGTCATTCCCGAGCTTTATATTCCGTCAGCTTTTTTACAGTTCCTCGAGGGCGTAAAAAACAAAAACAGAACAACCGAGCTCGGGCGTATTTATAAGCGCTCGGGTAGGGCAATCGCGAGCACAAAGCTCCGGCAAACATCCGCAGAGCGCGTTTACGAGCCGGCCTAGAATATTCGAGAAGAGGTGAAAGATTTATACGCGAATTCGGCCGCGGGGAGTGCCTCGTGCCGCCGAAAAAAAAAAAAAAAGGGGGGTTTTGGCGGGGGCTCGCTGGGGGGTTGGGTGTACGCTTGATTGTCTTTGGAAGTGCGAGAAGGAAAGCCTACAGTCTGGGAGAGGGTGAGATTTTTACGCAAGGTGTAATAAAAGAGGACGTTGGTATGTACCTGCTCGGAATCGTTGGGAGAAAAAACTTTTTGCTTCGAAAGTTTGTTGCTCGAAAGTTTAGCAAGAATTGTACTTCAAAAAACAGGAATTTACGTTGGAAACAACTTTTTTAAGTTCTATCCTACTTCTCGACGAATACAGACTTTGTGGTCCCTAGTAAAGCAAACATTTTAAAGTTATCAAACGACCGAGAGTAATTCTATCGCAGTGTATGTCGATTTTTACACTGTATGACGGTAATTCTGGCGTTTGCGAAGATTTAATGTAATATCGCAATGATTCTGATGGTCGTGAGAAAAAACAACAGGTATCGCTTTTTCAAATTTTCAACCGACGATCCACTGGTGTCCGTAACTTCTGGCTGATAATTGTACAATAGGCGCGCGAAAACTACGATGAATTGAGACTTTAAAAAACCATCTCCGCACCGAGTCGAGCTCCCCGTCTCTCCTGTTTACCGAATCCCCGCTCTATACGCGTCTTCTTGAACCTCACCCCTACAGTAATTTTCCCCAGCAGCGGACCAAAAAACCGCCCAACCATCGGCACCACAGTCGGAAACCCCCCGCGCCACGGCCCGCGCAGCCACACCGTGGATTACCCACCGCGCGCAAGCTTTCGGACCCGCGGCCACTGTGCTGCGTGCATACAAAGGACACGCGGCTGGCGGGTATCCGTCGGCCGGCCACCTTTCGCCAGCTGCACCGCGCCGGTGCGGCTGCTAATGAAGCTCCGCGTTGCGGCCGATCGGGTCACTCCGACAAAGTGTGGCGGTGGAGGGACGCGGGTCGCGGGAAGAAGGGGGCGCCTCGCGCGGACGACGTTTGGCGCACGGCGCGCGAGGATTCGCGTCTCTCGGAGAATTCCGAGGTCTTCCGACCGGGCACTCTGTTGAGAAAAGGACGGAGCGGGGAGAGCGGGGTGGGTTCGTGTGATTTTTCTTTCTTCTTTTTTTTGGACAAAATACTCATTCTACATCCCTCAGCTCATGTTGTACAACAGAGAAGCTTTTGCAATTTGCTTGAATTTTTCTCGGAATATTCGCGAGACGTCACTGTTTTTTAATGCATACTGCTGCACGAAATGTATTGTGAAATGTTGCGAAATTTTTAACGCGCATAAATTCATAGATTTTACCCAGCAGAATATAATTATGTTACCCGCGAAACAAAAATAAAAGCGTAAACAGTCCGAGTATGCATCAATGTGGGTCAGTTTTTAATCTTATTCCTGTAGCACGATTTTTCGTCGATTTCGTGGATTTTGAATAACCGATACAGACTTTTCATCGAATAATCACGAATAAGTTTGTGATAAAAAAAAAATTAGGATAGCCTAGAAATCCACCTGCTAATGCTGCATGTACATTATGATTATTATTATTTTATTTTGTCGATCCGCTTTTACAGCCCATCAGCATCACTGTCACGCAACATTACAGAAGACTTTTCGCAAACTCGCGCTGTCACTTCCGATTCCTCGTGCAAAAGTCGGCTCATTGAAACACGCGAACGCGTCCCGGGCAGCGATGACGCTGCCGAATCGAACTCCAGTCGCAGGTGCACTCGAAAAATCGGAGAACAAAATAGAGACATGCTCCAACGTCGATTTATGCAAAACCCTGATTATTCATTCAACGTTTCGAATGAAAAAAAATTACAAATCGACTCAATACTTCGGGGGCTAGGATTATACGCTGTTTTTGTTTTTTGTTTTTTTGATGATCAAAAAATACGGAGGAACGATCGTCAGTGCTTAATACCTGTCAAAAAAGGTTTCATATTTTTCCGATGGAAAAACCAATCTCGTACTATTCCCTCGTTCCAAGCAGACGATCACTTTTTCGGTGCATACCAAACATTCACCAACGCCCCGGCAATCAGGTACACACCGAACGACCAGTCCACTCGTACACGCGTCATTCAGCAGCAAAGTCGAATCCCCCGCGCCAGTACCTATACTTCTGACGCGCACACCCGAACTGTCCCCGTTTTCGGAGTCCACGCGTCCGACGAATTAATCCCCATGAAATAATGAAAAGAGAGAGGGAGCGCGGCAATCGGGCCCGGCCCTCCCGGAAGTCGTTAAAACAAAAGAGGGGAAATCGCAACGAGCGCACACGCACGCTCGTTAAAATAGAGGAGAAGGAGGCGGGCCGAGTGCCGCGTGGGATTTGAAAAGTTTGTTTTCGCGCTCTCGGAGGTAAGCATGATACGCGCCCGCGGCATAATCCGCGGCGGGTCTCTCGCGCGCGCGGCTTTCGGCAACTGTTTTTCCCTACGCGCTCGCGTGTGTATCCCGAGAGTTTGGTAAAGAGGCGCTTGCGAGGAGTCGCGGCGTCGTTTTAATCGGGGGGTCGCGAGGCGGGTCGAGTTCGAACGAGGATTGTCGGCGAACTTTTTGCACCGGCCCGGGGCGCGGATGCATCAACCGGTCATCGAACGGAACAGAAGTCGACTTTCCGTGATATCCAGTCTCTGCGCGGCGAATAAAAAACCAAGCAGAGCGCGAGGGTGATTTTTTTCTTCGTAGCGGTAATAATAACAGCCCTAGGTAGAATGGCAAGGAAGTCTGAGTTATGAATTCTGCTTATCCAAGGGGAAAAAAACTCGATGCGTAATCTTTATTAGGTTTTTTTGTTTGCTTCGTACAATAGTTTTTCAACGAATTCGTTTTCTCTCGCACGCGAGTGACTTTTCACCCGTTCGTTCGAGTCTTTATACATGATGACTCGTCGTGAGCAAAAAGTAGCTCATGGCAATTTAGGAAGTACAATACTCATGCGGAATTAGTTAATATGAAAAATATGCAATGTATATTTTTTGAATGATTTACATCGAGTTTATGTTCAAAAATGACTCTATGCAATACTAATGCGATGGATTATAGAGCAAGTTTCTTGGTGTAGTACAAACATATGCCAATGCTACTGATCAGTAAGGACACAGACAAACTGAATTTATTCGACAGTTTGTTAAAAACTGTTTTTTCTTTCGTGATCAAAAGGAAATTAAAATATACATTGTATTTTACGATGGTGATTTTGACAAAGATACCGAATATGTTGACCAGCTTCAGGAAAACATATAAAGACAGCGGTAAATTTCGGCATACCGTCAAACCGACCGCGAAAACTGAAGTTTTTCCAATCTTGAATAAAACCCACGATAATTGCTCATCTCAAAATTAAGAAATCTATAAAAGGCCGACATATGTAGAATCTTTGTTAAAATCACTTTTGTAAGATGTTAATTTATTTATTGAAAAAAACCACATTTTTTAAAATAAATAATCAAATGAAATTCGGATTGTCCGTGCCCTTGATTGCGAATGAGCATTTTTTTGTGAAACTTGTGCCACACGCATCTGTCGAATATTGCACACACGACAGTAGTTTTCGTCAACGATGTGCATCTCTCCAGGGCGATCACTGGGCCGGATGCGGATTAATAGTGGCGAATGCTATTGTTTTGACCAAAACCTTACAGAATCCGCGTGAAAACATTTTAGACCACGAACTCGATACACATCATGGAAAAAACGTACATTAATCGTGTGTCCAATGCTCGGCACAAATCCCCGACAAAAACCAACCACTCGCGGCACGGTCCTCTGTTTCGAAGCACACGCTCGCGCTCACAGCGGCAGCCACGACCCCCCGCGGGTCAGTCCCCCGGACGCGCGACTCACCGATGACGTAGCTGTAGCCGTCCAGGGTGAGGACGCACTTGCGGGCCGCGCTCGCGGCGGCCGGCCCCGCGTGCCTCCGGCCGACCGCGCCCCCGCGCTTGCCGCTCCCGACCACCGCGCCAGCAGCCGCGGCTCCGGCCGGCTGTCGGTGGCCCGGGTCCGAGTGGCACTTGTGCACCGGGTCCTTCCCCTGCCCGGACATGGTCCCCCGCTGTCCTCTTCCTCCTCCAGCCTCGCGCCTCTCTACAGCCGCCGCATCCCCGCGCGGTCCCCGCCGGTCATTCCTCCCCCCCCCCCCCCCCCCCCCCCCCCCCCCCCCCCCCCCCCCCCCCCCCCCCCCGCCCCCCGCCCGGCC
>JAPYYV010013799.1:0-33663 GCA_030522625.1 Copidosoma aretas
GGACGCGTGTGCGCAGTGGGGTGGCGGTCGTACGTGTTTGCACGCGCGGAGAGGCCTATAGGATGATTCGCGAGCTTTGTGTGTCAAATTATTGCGCGCACAGCTGTAATGGAACGTTTGCAGTTGAGCAACGACGACGATATTGTACGCGTGTGATAATTACCGTGTCCCAGCTGATGGGCCGTCCCGACCATTCATGAGGGCGCCACAACGTCGCGGCGGTTGGTTTGCAGGTCGACGGGCGGAGGGGGGGGGGGTTACGTGACGAGACGGGGCAAGGGGGGGGGGGGTATCGGAATTTCAGGAATGCGAGGGGACGAGGTTGGGTCGAGAGCTTTTGCGACGGGGGAGAACGTGCTCTGTCAGCTGGCGCCTGTATCAGCCTTGGGAAAATTTTGTTTGATCACGTATGTTAATAGCTGTCCTGTATAGCGTCTGACCATAATGATTCTTGTATATTATCCACTCGAAGGGTGCATATCGGAGCAGCTAAGCGCGTGACTGCGTTGAAATTCCGCCCGAAGCTTGGTAATTCAATTATTTGGTGTGGGGTGTGTGTACATAGAGGTATAATATACGTGAGGGTACAGGGGTGGGGAAAATTCGTTCGTGTCTCGGTTTGAAACACGTCGTGCAGCAATTTCTCTCGTGTGCAAATACCCCCGCTATCACCGGCAGTTTATCTTCATCGGACGAGCGATAAGCAGCCGGGGGAATTTTTATTGGCACGATGAGGGTCGGTTTTTCCGCCGACGAGGATCAATTTTCTTTCGAGCCGTGGAAAAACATTTTCTTCGAGCGCCTGCTGGTTCGATGGGGCGAAAAAATTTGCATGTTCAGGATGGCGCAAGCAGGATGTTACGCAAAGGTCGAGGACGATTGGCGTTCGCGAAGAGACATGTGGAACGGGTATATGATGGCACAGGATTCGATAAGAGCGCCCCTTAATTGTTGTTGTCGTCGTCGTCGTTGGGCTGTTCCGTACTTGACATTCAATCGAGATGGGACGCTGGAGCGTTTTTTCGTCCGGCTGTGGACGTTTTCATCATTATTATCATTACCTATTATTATTATTATCATCATCATTATTATTACTGCTGTTGTTGCTATTATTATTCAAAGAGTTTCGTAAGAGCGAGAGGGTTTTGTATCCGTGCGGAGTAATTATATTTGCAGTTGGGTGCATGGTTGTTGAGGGGTTTGTATCGAACGGTGTCGTACGGTAGAAATAAGTTTGGCGATAATGGATTAATAGTGAATTCATGGAGTTCTGGATGATATTGCAATGTTGGAAAAAACAGACGTTGAAAGAGTTTCTCTCGAGACGTGATGCTTGCATTTTTTATCATGTGATTTTTTTTCCCCAATGCAGAATTCATTTTTTAATTCCAATTGCGATGGAATGAAATTCATTACAGAGCAAAAAGTAGTTCGCGATCTATTCGTTTTCCCACCCACGTGGATAGACATTTATTGATGATTCGTCAAAACTTTGTGAAACAATCAATTATAGTAGATGAAAATTATACAACTATATAATATTGGTATATAGTATTTACAAGTTGAAGAGTAAAGTTTGGTTGCTATTATTTCACAAATGACTAACATTATTCCAAATTTGACGTGCTCTCGAGAATTTTTTCCATTTCCCAGTCTGCTGTGATGTAGAGCAATTGATAATCTCAGAAATTGAAATGAAAACCATTAATAATAAGGCTTTCATTCTCATCAATAACACGAACTCATCCTACATCCTCTTTTTAATCTCACCAGCTAGCTCGAGGGGTGTATTTTATCTCTGAGTTGTATAATATATGTACTTTTTATCGAGCCTCGTAGGCATTCATCACTGGGCTATTTTTTTATTCAAGAATTTTTTTTTTCAATCGAGTGTGCCGTGAGTCAAGAAGTATAGGAGATAAAATTGAAACTCGATGAGGATAAAATCGATCTCCCTTCGCAAGCTCAATCGCCATTATCTGTAGATCTTACCATATGATGTGCTACCCCCTCGCGTATGGAAGGAAGGTGGGGGTTAATATTTTGGGAGTACTAAAATAATGTTATCTTGCAAAAAAAATTCCAAAACTTAAAATTTACAAAAAATAAAGAGCCTAAATTTTTCCGGTCCCACTATTCTTTGCTCGGCGTATTATACACACAGGACGACGCTACCGGCGCCGGGACACTCGGAGGTAAATCTGTGCTCGGTACTGTCCCTGGGCAAGGACCTGAGCAAGATCACGATGCCAGTGATGTTCAACGAGCCCCTGTCCTTTCTGCAGCGGGTCGCGGAATACATGGAGTACGCCAAGTTACTCAAACAGGCGGCACTCGAAACCAGTCCACTCGCGCGGCTACAGGTGGGTTAAACTTTATATTTTCAGGCATGGCCGCAATACAGGGATGCTTCGTATCCGACAGCGTAAACAGTATAACAATTGCCCACAAAATGACATTTCCATCTGTAATAGTTGTTAACGTCAATGGCTACTCACAGGCTCATATGAAAGTTTCCTTTCCTGGACGTCTCTCCCGTCAGACGAGTTTTATTTTTCTTCAAATCAGTTTTATTTATTTTCAAATCAACTTTTTTCAAGCTGAATCAGAGTTTGAGAATCAAAAAAATTATTTTCATATACATTTGAAATGGACCCGCTGACAATATAGTCGAGAAAGTTTCATATTACCATGTGAACTATTTTTCATGCACGTTTATGTGCACATTATTGATACCTTCTTCTTATGCATCTTCAAAATGATAGGATCACAATGTAGAGAAAAAGTAGAAACATTTTGTTTTAATCCCTTGCAACAACATACTAATACGAAGCAATAATATTCTAGTTTGCAATTGCAATCAGATTTTTATTATAGCCGATCAACAACAAAAGGCCAAATGATTTGATCAGGTATTTTCAATAAATTGAAAAAATCAAATTATTGTATCCATTGGAATAATCTAAAATAGTTTTCAGAGTACGATTACTTTGTAGAATTAAATGCTATAAAAAAGGAACATTTTGTCATTATTAACGTCAAAAATAAAATCAGTGCAAAATCCTCATGTACCTTGTATTAAATATTTAAACTATTAACTGACTTCTTCTCTTTGAATATATTACACGCTTTTATTTTACTTAATTTGGCTGCCATTATAACGTTGGAATGATTGGTTAAATCTTGCAATAGATTCTTACTCTACTGCGAAATTTTTTATCGATAGCACTATAAAATAGTGCTAACATTTTTTTCTCTCTCTTTCATTTTTGCTGAATACTTGCCGATAGAAAATCAGAGAACACGAAAACAGATCGGTTGGATCACTTTATATGTTCTCCATTATTGGTGGCTCGTCTTACCTGAGTCGACTGTTTCTACTAAATTTTGCAAACGAAAGACTCTTTAAAGTTAAAAGTGCAATTACTTATGAATAAATAGCTAAAAATTCCTAAAAAAAATTACAAGTATTTTTCTTCGCTCTTATTGATTAACTAAATATGATTTTTTACCATACGCATGAATAATAAAAGCATTACAGGCATGCAATTAGTTGACTTTGACAAGCTTGTGGTCGTCGCATTGACTTTAAGAATTTTTTCGTTCTCTCTGTTAAATGGAAATGCTGCAGAGAGCTTTTACCGTACTATCCCGCATCAAAAGTTCGAAGTTCAAAGTTATTCTTGAAAGTTAATAAAAAAATGGTTATTAAAATTTTCAGTACGTCTCGGCGTTTGCGGTAAGTGCAATGGCCTCCAATTGGGATCGTCTCGGAAAGCCTTTCAATCCCCTGCTTGGCGAAACCTACGAACTACAACGCGATGATTTTCGGTAAGGCTCGTCGAGTTATTATTATCGTTATTATTATTATTATTATTATTATTATTATTATTATTATTATCATTATTATCATTATCATTATTATTATTATCATCATCATATCATTGTTCAACTACATGTTTTTCAAGAACTTCGCATTACATAAATATACATTTTACATTTTTGTTGTGTCATATCTAAAAAAAAAAAGTGATGACATCATTATAAATCAAATTCTCTCGCATGCGTGCAGCATAATATGCGAACAGGTGTCGCATCACCCGCCTGTATCGGCGTTTCACGCGGACAGCGAGGAGTTCATCTTTCACGGCAGCATACAGCCGAAACTGAAATTCTGGGGCAAATCGATCGAAGTTCACCCCAAGGGGATGGTAACGGTCGAATTGCCAAAGTAAGTATTGTGTATATACAATTATATATATATATATATATATATATATATATATATATATATATGTATGGCCTTTTCCGCTTTTTGATGCACGGGTTAAAACTCTATTTGTTTCATGGAAAATTTCATAAAATAGATATCTCGCTTAATTTGATACATTAAAGGAGGCTCTGCACCAAGTCAATAGATGAATCACAGTATCTAGATTCAACCATATGACGAATCATCAATATTATAAAAATGTAAAATTTACGATATCATGTAGAAAAAATATTAAAAATTGGTAACATATTTTATTGATCAAAGTCGTCACCTATTATACGGCTTACATAATTTTTCCGGGTAGAGTCTTCTCGAGTTAACTATAATTGATGGAGTATTCGAGAGAGAATGTTTCTGATTGAACCGACGAGAACAGGTGGAAGGAGGCGTACACTTGGCAAAACGTCAACTGCATCCTGCACAACGTCCTCGTCGGCCAGATCTGGATGGAGCAGCTGGGCATGCTCGAGATCAAGCAACACGGCGGCGCGAATTTGAAAGCGGAGCTCTCGTTCAAAAGCGCCGGCTGCCACAGCAAAGAGCTCCACAGGGTCGAGGGCCTCGTTGTGGACCAGGAGTAATTTAATTTAATTTTTTTCCCCTCGATGAATAAAAAAACGATGATCCATGTAAAATGCGCGCTTCTTTTTCACATTGCGATTCCAGTCGCAAGAGACTAGCCTACCTGTACGGCAAGTGGACGGAGAGCCTGCGCGCGTGCGAGGCCACGCTCTACGAGGACACCGTCGAGCGGATAAAGCGCGAGAGGAGCCCGCAAAACAGCCCGGGGCACAAAAAGGTCCTGGCCAGGCTGTCCAGTTTGAAAGTGGACATGTTCAAACCGTCGCATCAGGACACCATCGACGAGCCCGACCTGCTGGGTGATCTGGACGGAGTCCCCTTCGACGAGATACCCGGATCGACGTTGCTCTGGGAGGTCACGCCGAGACCGCCCAACAGCGCCGACGTAAGAGCCAATTGACACGTCCCCCCCCCCCACCCCCCCCCCCCCCCCCCGCCCCCCACCCACCCACCCTGGCCGCCCATTCGGCAGTACTATCAGTTCACCAGGTTTGCCATGTCGCTGAACGAGATGGAGCCGGAGCTGAAGAAACACATATGTCCGACTGACTCGAGACTGAGGCCGGACGTTCGAAAACTGGAGAGCGGAGACCAGGACGGCGCTGCCGCGGAAAAGTCCAGGCTGGAGGAGAAGCAGAGGGTCAGCCGAAAGTTGGGGAAGCACAAGAAGAGTCCCACCGTCGAATGGATTCCCAGGTAAAGGTTCGAGGGACGGAGGGAGAAAGAGAGTACAAGATCCTAAGGGAACATATAACTACTTGTAAAATTTACGTTTGTATGGAACATAGGTGGTTCCTGAAGGAAACGAACAAACACACGGGGCTCGAAGATTGGGTCTACCAGGGCGGCTACTGGGATCGGAACTACGCCGACATAGTTGACATATTTTAGTAGAGGGCCCATTCGGAGATCGAGAGATCGATGGATTCTCGTTTGAGCCGTATAGCTGAGCGGGCTCGGGCTTCGGCTTGCGCTCTTAGGCGCGGGAGTCGCCAAAAAAAAATTTACCCAGTACCTGGAAACGATGCGCACGTGAGGTTTATTTTGTAAGCGTCGCGCTTGGGGCTCTGTACCTTGGCCGTAGATTAAATTATGAATGTCAGGGGGGGGGGGGGGGGGGCGGGGAGCTGATTTTCTAGCAAATCGTTGCTATGCGATTTTTAGAGTACTGGAAATAATTGAATGGACTCGATCGAGTGTGGAGGACCATTCGGAGTATTGTAGTCTAGAGAAGGTAATACTGCAGCAGCCCGAAATTGGACAATCTTGGCGTAGTAATAAACAGGTGCGTGATATTCGGGATGGTAATACTGGTAATATGTACACAGAAAAACAGACCGAAAGAATTTATTTCTTCAGGGGCTGGCCAAAAATAAAAATAAAAAATTGTTAACAAAAAGCTACAAAAAGTCAATGACGTGTTACATATAGTCAGTGCTCGCAATTATAAACAGCTATGATAATCGTTTTGCAAGCTAGGTTGCATCTTTTAATCAACACCCGACGGTTGTTTTCATTTTTCATAAAAATCCAGTATTTTCCAAAACAACGGGAAATGCCAAAATTAGTCGTCCTGTAAAATACGCAACTGCGTCTGGATCTCGCGCCTGTCCATTGTCTTAGGTCTTAGAAGAACAAAAAAATAATAATGCTGTGTATATACATAAAAGAGCCGTGAAAAAGATAACGCAAACTTTTAGAAGCATAAATCTTTGTCTATTATGTGTATGTACATAATATAAATAATATAGCATGTATGTAAGTATTGAGACTAAATACATGAGAATATCTACCGCGTGTATGACCTGGTGTTGTATTGGGTCGAACATTAAAACTCGTGTGCAGCTTGAGTAGACTATAATTTTTTTTTGCATATTCAATTAAATTATTTCAAATAAACTAATTGACAACTGAGTGATAGCAGCTAAATAAACTCTGTTTACGTACATCGTGAATATCTGTATTTATTATTTACAATTTCTTGAGTCTTGAGTGAAACTTTTTTTACTGACAAAATGGGGTGACGTACAATAAAAAAATTTCTTGGAAATACGGGGACAGGCCACAATAACGAATACTTTTTGCCATCTTCGTAATGTATTTTTCGAGGACACGAAAATTACAACTCTCGGCAGGAAGTAAAGAAACTTCAGATCATCCGTTTATCATCATCGGCTTCGCCTCAGACGACAATACTTGGACGATCTGAGACTTTCTTTACTTTTCCAGCCTTGGGTCATAATATATTATATTACAAGGCTTACGACAGTTTTTTTTGGTCAGGCGCTGCGGTACATCGTTGAGTAGCTGATAAATGGTTTCAAAAAAACATTGCTTACCCACCGATCGTTTAAAAGTAGTCTTCCAATCACCAAGCAATAACACGAATTTTTATTGTTTGGAAGAGACATTATTCCCAAGTCTAAGTGCAAACTTGTAAAGTAGGTGGCAGAAAAAATTTTTGGAATTTTTTACAATCTCGCAGTTACCGATGACTCATTAATCTGTACACTCGATCGTCTTTGAAAAAGTGATTTTTTATTGAATGGTTTGATGAGTCGAATTTATTCATTAAACGATCAGCAGTATTCGAGAATGATGAACAATATGCGTCATATGTGTATCTAGATTCCACTATAAGCTGATCGATTTCCATACATCTATAAGTAATAGACTTAATTTTTTTTTCTCTGTCTTAATTGAATTTTTTTCGTGAAATATAATAAAAAGATGCATCGATTTCTTAACATGGTCGAAACTTTTTAAACAGAATTGAAATATGCTCCAAAAGTAAAGTTTAAAAAGATAACGGTTTTTTGTTCAAAGTAGAACAAAGTTACTTGAAATTGAATAGATATTATAATAATCTATTTTAACATGAGGCTATTTTTATGACATAGAGTAAACGAAAAAATAACACTGAAAATTTTAAAAGACTTAATTTATATTCCACAAAAAATGAAAGTCTTTTTAATATACGATAATCTCGGATTCAAGGTCTGATTAACTGAAATATCGTTTGATACTTTCCAATAAAACTCGCGCTCAATGTAACTTGGCGTGGCTGTAGGGACAATGACTTTCTTCATGATCTCAAAAGAATAATTATGAATCACAAAATTTAAATAAAAAATTTTGCAAGTGACTCAACTGAAATAAAAGTATGTCTTAGCAATTTATTTTTTCTATTTTAGTGACGTCTAATTAAAAGTCTGACAATAGTCACAGTAGGTACAGAGATAACTAACACCTAAAATGTAGTAATGTGCAGAAAAATATTCAAGTAGAAATTTTACTAAATTTTATAAAGATCTCGCGAAGAGAACAAATGAATATATTAATTGTAATTTGTATGATGCATAATGCAGATTTTTAGTTTAAATAGCTTTTTTTATTTGATGTGTCTAATAGATACTGAGATATTTTAAGGTAGTTGGTGCGGATTTTTGTAAATATATATGTATAATTGTTCAAATTTATGTTTAATAAATGATTTGTCGCATAAATAATTGATTATTAGCACAGATTCATACTAAAACAGCCTAAGAAACTCGTAAATCACAGAAATAACGAAAAATACTCTAAAATTCTGATAAAAGTCAAAAAGGTTAGGAAAATTACAGCACAATACAGATATATTGAAAGCATTGCCAATTACATAAACATTAGGATATTTTAAAAACCGCACGGGCAAATGATCTGATATTTGAATGCGTCATTACGAAAGGTATCTGAAGTAACATATTAGTTTTTTTACAAAATTCGTAGAGCGATTTTTTTTAAATTTATTTTAACGTCTTTGTTTCACGGAGCAAGCCTATACCAACTAGCTTAAAGAGCCCAACTTTGAAGCTTCGTATCTTAAAAATGTTACGGGCGATCTTTTCAAAATTTTAACCATCAATGTATAGCAATATTATGAAGTGATTCCCGAAGTTTGGGAACAATCTGTTGTAGGTCGATTTTTGGACCAACTACCTTAATAGAACTAACCATCAAACACACTCATAAAAGAATAAAAACCATAACTTACGCTTTGTTTCATTTTTTCACAATATTGCTTTCGTAACTACTTTTTTGTAATTGATTTATGACATCATTTAATTCCAAAACAGATGCATTATACGTTAAGTCTTTGTAAAATCAGAAATCCTTCACTTTTTATACGAATCTTAAGCAATGAAAATAAAAAACTGAATGGCTCATAATATTATGATTTATTACCTATAACTGAAATTTTTACACGAATTATTTACTTTTTAACAAAAAAAAAAATACAACTTAACAAAAATATAACACCCGTCAAATAAAAAGAAAAGCGACTGTGCTTCGTATCGCATTCTGATGAAAAATAAGGATTTACCCGTATAAGCAACCGCCTATTGTACATATATTCCTGCAATGTAAGATGCGCATTTTAGGCTCAAACTAAAGATTTTATAGGCAGCCTCTTAGGCTGCAATAAAGTACCGAAAAATATTTCGAGTCATGATTATACACGCTGTAATATTGCTGAAAGAGAAGCAATTGATTTTAAAAAGTTTAGTTACTTAGATTAAAATCATGAATTGTATGAAGTACTGATGCAAAGAAAGTAAAAATACGAAAATAACAAATAAGAACTTTATTCGTACAATAGAATTGCGAACCGAATTGCAAAGGGAAAATTATATGGTTATATATTTATTCAAGCATTATATATGTATAATTATATGTACACTTTGATAAAGAGGCACGTACACACTAGACGGAAAGATAATTATTAGTGAATTTAAACTTCGCGGGGCATGAATATCTTTCCGTCTAGTGTACATACACATTTAGCAGACTTATCGATCGTGATATGAGAAGGGTGTAGTTTTACATTATCATCTCAAGGATGCATTCGCCAACACATCTGTCTTCTTTTATGATTATAGGGTTATGTTTACTACTAATCAATTATGTTGTAGCATGCCATAATTAAGTTATCTTAAATAGCATCCGAAAAAATTTGCAGACCCCAAAAAAAATGTTTTCGTATTGATTTACGTAACAACAACAAATTTTAGTCTATACCTGTATCAGTTATAAAAAATTAATTTTAACTGTAAATAATGCTTATTTCCAATTTATCATTTTATTATACATGATGCATACATTAAATGCCACTCCGCTGGAAAAGTCAAATCAGCTTTCGGATGTTTCATGGTTGTAGTTTCTATGATTATATATGTAGTTCCGCATTCGTAGATTTAGTAGATAAACTTAGCTAATAGACAAATGAATAACAATTATTTTAAGATAGGCTCGAATTTTTTTGAATATTTTTTTAAGTATTTTAGTAGGTATACTGTAACAGAGCTGCAAAAATTGTGAGTAATCCATTTTTGTAAGTGACATTTTTAATTTTTAATCATAAATAAAAAAAATTCAAGTACTGATTATTTTCTTAATTTACATTAATAATTAAACACGAAAGTAATATTTAATCAAACATTTTTAATACAGATTCGCAAAATAAAGTGTGATTTATTTAGTTTAATAATTTAAATGTAATAGAAGATTAAAATTTTTTAATTACAAACTAAAATATAAAAAGGGTAATCAACGTGTAATTAAAAATAAATTGTAATTAATTACCTATAGTTGATAAGTCATATATTATAACAAAGTGTTCAAAGTTTTATTTGTTACATTTTATAACAAGAAATTTTATGTCAACCATGTCATAAGATATAATATAAGTTATAAAATGCGAGAGATTAGGCGTTGATGAAAGAAAAATAGTGTGTTTGCGTAAATGACTTATTTGTAGCAACTTGAAAAAAAAAAATCATATTTTCGGCTATGCTAAGGGCCTATTGAAGGTGAATGGTAAGTGTAAAAAATGAAATAAAAATAATTAATCACGAAAAAAGTATTTTATTTATTCGTGATTTTACCTCTCAGTAGTAATAGTAGATTATGTACGAGTTTGGAAAGGCTTAGATTTGCGGACCGAGTGGTTTGCGGCTCGAGCCGAAGGCGAGGGACGTAACGAGGTCCGTAAAAAAGCCTTGCTATTTTGAGGTTAGAAGGTGGAAAAATATGTGTACTTTATACCAACTTGATATATTATCAAGCCTTGTAGATAGAGGGTGATTTTGTTTTTTAATCGAGTGCGTCGTGAGTCAAGAAGTAAAAGATAAAATCGAATGACGTGTGTAAAATCGATTTCCCTCAGCTATGAGGTACCTACTAGTCCCTTGCACATAAAAGGGGGGGAGGGTAATAATATTTTGGGTAATAAATAATGTTATCTCACGATTAATTTTGCTTTAATCGCGAAAATTCGTTGATGTGATTAAAAATTTACACATAATGAAGAGGGTGCATTTTTTATCTCCGGCGTTTACACACACAGGACGACGCTACCAGAGGTCAATCTGTGCTCGGTCTTATACTGACCGTGCCTGCACAAGGACCTGAGCAAGATCACGATGTCAGTAAAAATAGTAAATTATTGCAAGTTGCAAGGAAAAAAATTAAATTTTTGATCGACACAAGAAGTACGTCTTCATGTCAATGCATTTATTAATACATTCAAGAAAATAAACCATCACCATAATATTTAACATTTCCATTTCATTGCCTGGAAAAAAAAAAACTATATCCGAATTTCTGATCATTTTACATGACTCAGCTCTTAATAATTAAAGTCAACTTCATTGAAGAAGGTTTGAACAGACCAAATAATTTATCAGCATGATTTTTTGGTGAATTAAACGTTGGATACGATCGTCTGCGAAAATAAAACTTTTTGCGAGTATTCCTTTTGGATGGATGCAGAAACGACGATTGAATGTGGTTCACGCCTCGAAACTGCCGGCTGCAGGCTTGTCTTGTTCATCTTCTTCGTAAAGTACTCGAGGCTAATACTTTTTTCGAGCTTTTTTGCGTAGGCAAAGTAAAAGTAGTGCTCTGTATCTGTTTCCAAGTGGTTGATGCTGAACCACTTATGGTAGGACGAAAAGTTGTACAGAAACTCGGGTCCAGTCAGCATGGCGTTTTGGGTAATGTTCCCATTCGTATCCACCACCTTGACCTGGATTCTATTCTTGGTACAGTGACGCATGTCTTCGCACTCAATGCTCATGAGGATAATACCGCTCTGCCGTTGGCTTAACGTCCTGAATGGCACGTATCCCGTCTGTAACTCGACTGTTCCGTTCATCATTTCGTGGCCCTTTGCGTTGTATTGTATACAGCGATAATTCTCGAATGGGTTCCCGATATCATCCGCCCAGCAGAATGAGAAGTGACCTTGGTCGTTTGATAAGATCGCGATGCTTTCTTCGTTGAGGGCTTTCATTCTGTGATTTTTGAAAATAACAGTTTCGAGGCCATTGTAGTTTACATGGCTCGTGTCGAGCAAAAATTTTTCTTCATGTTCATCAAAATTGATGGCAGTGAAAAATCCACCACTGCTCGAATTGAGTCGATCCACGACCATCGACTGCCCATTACTGTAATATTTATTGGGGAAGGCGGCAGGATCGCCGATTTGCTCACCTGAAATATTGTCAAAGAATCGATCATGTAAATGAAGATTGTTGTTTGTTCCTGTATTATTATTACATGACGGCTTATTTCACAAAAATTTAAATGACTTTTATGTACGAGGTAGAATTTTCGTAATTTATTGTTTGTAATTTTTTTGCATTATTGTTCCAAGTTATGTGATGTTAAAAAGAGCTGGAAACTTTGACGCCCGACTGCATTAGAAAAAACCTGCGTTAATTCAATTGCCGTTTTTAAAAAGCTTTACAAAAGCGCTACGGTATCAAAATCGCGATTCTGAAGCTCCAACTGAGAATTTTGAGTTTTCAACATATGCTTGCTGAAGGGTATACCTGCCGCAACCGTGCCGAGATTAAGACAGTTGCGGTACTGACCGCTTATTTTAGCGGACGGAAGGTATATATTTGTGAACCAATTTTGCATGCTTATTGTACTTCACGGAATCCTAGGTCCTGAAAAGGTTGCGCACGTACGACGAAATATTAACCGCGGGTGAAAAATTAGATTAGATCGTTTGGAAAAAGATTTGACTTGAAATAATTTAATGCATTATGTTTTTAAATAGTAGCTTCGTGGAATAATGCAGTTTCTGTGAAATGACCCACACACGACGCTAGGTCATATATATATATATATATATATATATATATATGCAGAAGTTTTACAATATTTATAATACCTTCCTCGTTGTAACGTAGAATGCATGGGTTGTGCTGGTCACTGCAGTTCACTTTGCTATCAACTATGACATGGAAGCTGTTGTTGTAAACGAGAACATGGAAGTTGGGCTTTCGTACGCGCTGTAAATCATCGAATGAGTGGCCGTCGATCCGAAAGTCTAGACTGACAATCCTGCACATACTGTACACGTTAACGAGGCTGACCGTCACGTTTCTTCCGGTAATGTTCGTTAAACGCACAGGCCATGCGAATACAGCCTTAGTTCCCGCAAACATGCTCTGGAGAATTAAGTCATGGTTCACATCTGTTGAAATGTCATCGAGTTCGGGTACTCCAAGCCCTACGCGACAATACTTTTCGTCGCCGGTGATCGTCTTGATCCCGAACAGGCAATCAGCGCTGTGGTACTCTGTTTTGTTGCAAGCCACATACATGAGACTTTGGTCGATATTTTGAGACACTTTATAGTAGTCAGATATAAAATCCATAGAGTATTCGTGAGAGAAATTGGCGAAATTCTGCCCCTTGACCGCTTGCGCTGCGGCACACAGCAGACTCACGACCACGAGGACTTTTTCGAGAGACATGATCTTCGATCGGCAGCTCAGTCTTGGGCAGGTACCTATATGTGTACAGGTTGGTGATAAAAGTAACAAGATGGATGATAAAAAAATTACTTATTGCGCCAAAAGTCTTAGAATTATCAGACTGTAGTCATGTAGCAAGAGACTCAACTATTTTCGTCAAAAGTTGCACAATCCTTTTGTTCACTCAGAAAAAATTCTAAACTACGAATTTCCATCGAAAAAAGTATCGCGGGGGCATTTCGAAAATAATATGTCAATGATCTTTTCGATAAGTTGTTAAAAATAGTGTACAAAAAACGCGTGCCACGGCTCAGCACATTTTCGGTAAAGCCTTTTTCAATTTTTCTACTGAGAATATATAGGTCCCTAATTTAGTACACGTTTTCTCGAGACGCGAAAGAACAATGTCGGATGAGAAAAAAGACGACTTTCAAAATTTCTCACATACTTTTTCTTATTGTAGTTCGTAATTTAATAAGTTTTTCGGTTATAATGTTTTCCGAGTAAACGAAAGCACTGAAATTTTTCTACAGAGAAAAAAGTGATGGGTCACGTGATGAAGCCTCTTTATTCGTTTTGTGATTGGCTGAGACTGGTGAAGCGCGGGTAAATTTGAAATTTGGAAATTGATATGATTTAATGGCGGAGGTTGGCGCGCGGAGCGCGCAGGGGGCAGAGCCCCCTAGTAACAAGAAAAAATTGATTACGATAAAATTAGCTGTCCAAGTATCAGCGAGTTGAACACAAATATCGCTTTACTCAGTATGAGAAAGTCTCGCAGTCATTAATCTGATGATTCGAAAACATTAAGAAGTCTATTTTAATATAAATACATGACTAAGTTTTTTTGAAGAGACATTGTAGTAAGGAATAAGGTACTCGCTAGGTTTGACAAATTTTTTTTATAAAATTTGCTTATTGGAGACGTGTATATTTACTAATTCTTGAAAAAAACTTTCTTGGGGATTCCATCAGATTTTAAACTTTCAAGTTATTTTACTTATATTGAGCAGCTTGAGCTACTTCAAATAGAGTCACCGAGAGGAATTTCTGAAAATGTTTCACGATGACTTAATAAAATAGCTTAAAAATGAAGCCAATTAAAAAAATTATGAATCTGATAGAATTCCGAAAAGATTTGTGAGTTTTTATCTAGCAGTACAAAATATACGCTTTTGCAATGAGACAATTATTTAAAAATTATTCCCAAAAAATTGAAAATCACCGACGAAAAGATTGTAAAGAAACATTAACATGGATATGATTTGAATGCTGAATTATTTTTTGAAAAAAAAAAATTCGATGATAAATTTTAAAAGAGCTGATTCGTGATTCGCCTATAAATAATGCCGCAAAGAAATGTCGCGTATACTTACTCGGCACCTGGTGCTCGACAATCTTCGACTGTTCCAAAAATATTCGACCACCTTTTTATATTATTCGGAATGGAACCTATAAGATGTTGCGAGATCACGTGGCCTGAGTTGATTCGGTGCGTCGAGTTATGATTGGCTAGTAAATTTTCCCCACTAGGCGATTCCCCCGTCGATACATTGGCTGGGAGCTGGGAGTGCAGATGACAATAAAAACTGGCTACTCAACTCCCACTATTGTCTCCTGGTATTTGTGTTAGTGACTTGTACATACAAAAAAAGTACTCTACTAGTACCATACAAAATTTTTACATGTATCTCTCCTTGTAATAGACTTGTTCGATGAAGAGACTTGGAGCAATCCGAGCGATCCGGAGCCATTGGAAGGTGCATCTATGTCGAGATCTATGTACAGCTTTGGCATCGCACGCATCGCGTCAAATCTCTTAATCGAATAAGTTTAACATGTAATATTAATTATGATTGCACCAAAGTTATGTCTAAGTTATTTTGTATGGCTCTGAATAATCAGAATAAATTCGAATCAGGAAAAACAATTTGGGAACATTAGGACCTCTAAACTTTTTGGCTCTAAGCTTTATCAATGTTATAATATAAGAGCTCTAATATTATCATGCTATATGGAGTACATAATGATTTTTTTGCATAATAAAGGGTCTTTCACAGCACGTCTTTTTAAAAAATAATTCACATTTTTGTATTTATTGCTAAAAAAAATTTAGTTTGCAATAATATAAATAAAGGATCGTGAATCGTGCGAGTGTGCTATCTTACTAATATTTCATTTCGCAAGCGTGCCAACGTGTGATCGTGCTTCGTGCTCCGGTGCTAAAGTGTGTGTGTGTGTGCGACTAATTTTAACATGTGACTATAAGTAGTTAAATCATACAAAGATAATATTCGAAATAGTACAGTCATACAGGTAATGGTATTCAGTAGCGTGAAACGTGTGCAACAAAAATTTACTGACTGCCTTCCCTATGGTTAATGAAATAGAATCTAGTCAAAACGTCGGCATAGTTTATCTCTCTCAATCTCAGCGATTTGGCAATACTGCTGTCATACCTTAGAAAATCTGCTCCATATGTTATGATGTAAGACTGGCTCTACCAATTAGGGAAAGAGCTATGTGCTCCTCGCATTAAATATACAATACCGGACATGCCACGAAGGGGAGCCGCTCTCTGGACTTTTTTGCTTGCGTTTGAAAAATCCAACTTTTTACACTCCAACATCTTGAGAAAAGCATAACCATAGATATAAATAGCTATCGCGCCTAATAGTAATTTCGGTAGAATGAAAGGGCTTTTTGTTAGCTAATTCTGACCTACTATAGGTATAGTAATGATGAATACCGAGAGGCAACCGCGGATGCTCCGTAAGGGTATACCTCGCAGGGGCGTGCTGCAGACAGTGTAACAGTGGCCCGGTGATGCGATAAATCCAGCGGCCCTTTAGGTAGTCCAACCAATAATAAATATCCTATGCTAATTAATACAGATTTGAGCTTCTAAGCTCCTCCGATGTAAGTATTTTACCCTGTAATCCTAGGATCCCTGAGAATGAAATAATCTTTGGTAAGTTATTAATGTTATAATAATTTAGTTTGAACAATTTGTGCACATAAGAAAGTGTTCTTATGAAGTTCGAGATGACGAACTGTCTAATAGTCGAGATAATAATCATGCGAAATTTTGTTGCGAAAGATTTTTTGAACTTCTTCGAAAAAGTTCTTACATAAATATAACGTATGTATTTTGATAAAATTGCAATGAGTCTTAACAAAATTCGCCATTACTGTTTTTTTGCATCCTCATACAGGAAGCTTTGTATCAGTCAAAGATTAAGTTTTTGTGGAAGTATGCTAGAAATTTGTACTTTATTAATAATGTTAAAACGATTTTTCATGTTCAAATACGGTTTGCTGCTTGCAAGGGGTAAACAAATTTAATGCAAATCTACACGTATTAACATTTTATAAAACATTCATACATACAGCATTATTTTGCATTTGGAAGCATCGTAATTAATAATTATTTATAGTTCTAATTAAACATTAAGATTCTAGCTCTCAGAAAACTTGTCGTATCTTTGTAAAAAAATTGAAAACTTTCAATGAACCAAGACAATATACTTATTCATTTGAATTCCTACTCTATCATGACTTTAGGAAAAAATAGTACATTTCCTACCTAGGGCAGAAAATACGACTACCGCGCCCGAAGGACAACATTGTGGGCCGAAAGTGATTAGGAGGGCCGAAAATACGTCCCGAGGGCAGAAAGGCTCTGCCACACTTTCTTCCCTAGGTAGGAAATTCATGTTTCATACTTAATTTACGTCTGAATAATTTAAATCATGAGTACAAAAATTTCCGTGAAAGTATACTTAGAAAGTACACCACGGCAAGAATTAGTAGTTTTCGTCACAAATGTGCATCTCTCCAGGGCGGTCCCTGGGCCCGAGGGCGCTTGAGAAGCAAAGCTCGAGGGACTGTTGGGATTTCCCTGGTCGGATGCATATGAGTGGCGAATTCTATTTTTCCTACCGAGGGTTTACCAGGATTGCCAAAGTGCCCGAGGTAGGAAAAGTAAGTATCTTAAACATTGCAATTTAAAGTGCTTCCCTGCGTAAGCTAGGAGTAACATCATAATTACAAACAAAGATCAAGTTAAAACTTTAAGAGATCAATATTTTCGATAGTACACCACGAAGTTTAGTAAAAAGCTCATAAAAAACATTTATCATCTTCAAGTTCAATGTAAAAATCAATACGCAGGTCGCTAAACGGATCCAATATATTCATTTTTTCTTAAAAGAAGTAGAATAATAAGGAAATAGTTTGTTGGAAAAAAGTTGTTAATTTTTGTTTTTTTTTGTTACAACGATTTCATATAACTTTGAGCAGTTAATAAATAGTGATGAATACAAGTTTTTTGGTTTCAGAATTCTAACTAAGACTTTATTCAATCAAGAGTAGATATTTCAGTATTTTGCTGAAATTGAAATTTAATGCAAGAAATATATAAAACTAAATTTTAAGTTCATAAAAAATCACGAATTCAACTTTAAGATCATATAATAACTATTAAGAGAAATGCTAATAAATAGTAAATATTAGGGATTCCCGAAAATTTATGTAATCCCTTACATGATAGCAAGATGATCAAAAACCTTTTAAATTATTGAATAGTTAATCTATGATTTAAATCAATATATATTATGTGAAGAGAATTTAAAAAAAAATTGAAATCTCGAACATTTGTTAAATTTTCAAAGCAGACTAATCGGCTTGAAAAAGCTCTTTTTTGCCTTCTAACCTGAAAATAGCACCTTCGCCGCTTGATTTTAAGTTCTCAGGCAAAAAAATAGTATACGTGACTCGTTCGAAAAGGCTTCTTTACGAACCTCATAACGACCCTCGCCTCCGGCTCGTGCCGTAAACCTCTCGGTTCGTAAATACAAGCTTTTGCGAACTCGTCCGTAATCTACTATTTTCATTCATTTTATTGACTCACTGATTATTTGTTAAGACATCAAAAATGTATTCCTGTCATTTATGATTGTTGTTCGAGGTTATAGATAGGCGTAAATAATTCCCTGCGCTAACCAAATTATTATTCAACAGTCCAATTCCGTGTTTGACTCTAACAGCAATAGATACTTAGTATAAAAATCGGTAATATATTACTATAGTCAAGGATTAAAAAAAAATTTACGCTACCATCTGCACTTTGGACAACTAGGGTTAAGAAATTAAAAATTTACTGTTTCAAAATCGAAGCAAAACAAGATTTTTTGAAATTAAGTATAGGAACTCAACTGGAGAACCTCCAGAACTGAGCCCTGTACATCAAAAAACAAAGGCTAAGGATTGAAATGAAAAAAAAAAATTATTTAGGCTTCTGAAGGTCGTAGAACCAATATTTTATTTTTTGAAATTTGTAAAAAAATACCAGCTATACTATTATCAAAGTTGTATTTTAGTAAAAATGTGATTAAAAAAGTTATTGCATTTATTGAAGCGGAAAAAAGTGTATCATTTTTAGAGCCGATTTTAAACAATTAAACTAAAATATTAAATTTTTATTGTTTTTCCGCATGAAAGGATAACTATGTATGAGTAGAATTCATCTTAAAAAATTGCAATCGGAGTACCTCAATTTGAACAATAACACTTACGAAAATATTTTTTTTTAATAAGCAATTAGCCTTCTCGGCTCCTGTTCATCTCTTAACATTCAAGTTGCGGCTTCTTTTCAAGCTTAATAAGAAGCATATTCTTAAAAATTTCCAAGACTGCTAAATAATTATTGCAAAAGTTATTGCAAATTTATAAATTAGAATTTTTTGACGGTTTTTAGCTGTTCACGGATAAACTAATAAGCCGATATTATCTAAACAGGTGCCATGTTGTAGGTTTTTATATTATTTATAACTTGTTAATAAAATATTCTGCTCTAAAATTTTTAGTTTCGTTAATAATAAAGAAAAACTGGAAAAAAACAGATTTTTCAACTTAAACATGCCGCCATTTTGTTATTTCTGCAAATCATGACCGGATTTTTTTTATTACATGTTTGTGATACGGTTTACAAGAATTAAACGTCACTATGTAGTTTGCATTAAGGTTCTGGTATCCCTATTTATTTGCTTAATTGAGTTGGTCCATGGATTAACTTAAGAAATTCTGTGCTATTTGCGATTTTTTAAATTCTTAATCCATTTCTTAACACAGCAGCGTTTGTAAGTTCTATATTCATCATTTACATTGTCGATTGTTTATAATAGGAGTTTGAATTTTTTTGTATTATACATCTTAAGATAAGAAATTTTTTAAAGAATAGACTTGGTAATTGGTTAAAAAGTTTCCAAATTTTTATTTACCTTTTGCGGTTACACGAGCCTTTAGCTACCATACGTCACAATACACCTTCATTATACCTTATACAACTAATGAGCCGTTCTTAATAATACTGACTGTCAAAAGTTTTGTGTGCATTTACGTTCGACACCTATAATGGACTAATGAAAAGAATAACTGTTGATGGTTGTCCACATCCGTCATTCTTCAACCATCATAAAAATATTTATCATAAGTATTGAAATATTTTGTAGTTTCGATCTGAAAAAAAAATTTATTTATAAAATTTCCAAAAATCCAAAATATTTTCGGGCGCTTTTAGCTTAGTAAATCATATTTAATTATAAAAAGAAAATTTAATATAAAATTGAACGACTGACACATTTGGTCTCGTTTTCTGTGATACTGTTGTATAATATAGTGTATAAAGGAAGGTGTATTTTTAGTAGATTAAATACCATAATTTTCCAGTATGCAACAAGGTATTTGAGATAAGCAAAAAAAATAATTGTCTAAATCAGTCTTTTGTACATACTTTTCTCAATGAAAATAGGCTTGTTCAATCAGAAATGAAGCACTATTCATTAATTTATATGGTTATTAAAGCCACACTATGGAAAAAGTAATCTTAAATTTTCGAAGTCAAATGCATAATATACTATTATTTCGATTTAATCGATTTTGTAAAATCTAATTTTTTTTTTAAATATACATTTTTTGCCAGTAAACGTTGTTTCAGAATATTTTGTGGTAGAAGATCTTGAAGATAAAATTTCTCAAATTATGACGTTTTTGGATTTAGAAAAAATAAAAATTGATGAGAGTGTGTGTGTAAAAAAGGAGAAGAACATGTTGTGAATGAGGAAGCTTTGTGCCAATAAAATGGCAGCGGTTTTTATTTTTCGACTTTTTATTTTTTTCTTCTGCCTCTAACAAACCGGCCCGCCGGTGATTGCACAGATTTTTCAACATTGCCAGCACGCCCCTGGTACCTCATATTGTCGTAAGAGCGAAAAGTGTAATAAAAGGAAAATTGTCGATTTTTGGTGTAAAACTGTGTGACACTGCTGTCGAGCGGTGCAACGTGAGTGCATGAAGTGCAAACTCGCTTCCCAAGATTGGCGATTACAATCTTATTATTAGTGAGTATTATAGGTAACATTAGCGGGTGAAGAATTGAAGAATAAATTAATCATGAAACTAGTCATGAAACTAACACAAATCGCTGATTCGACAACAACGATGGTATGATTCATCAACATTGAATTTTGTCGACACGACATTTTACTGACACATGTTTTCCGCTGAAAATCGATTTAATAGGTGGAATGGTTCAGGCTGCGTCTGCGTCGTACAGAACAGTCAACTTTCCACGAATTTATAAAACGTCATGTCACTTAAAAAATCGAAAATAAATTTCGTGCAATGATTACTAACTTATGCAGCAGCGCTCGCCGTGCAGCGTGTTCTGGCAGTTACTGTACAGCACAGCTTATATTACCAGACTTTTCTAGTGTGACAGTCAGAATGCCGTAACATTCTGCTGCTAATGCGCATAAAACGTGTGACTAATGAAAGGCTGCTACGGCATTCTGACAATCAGTACTATAAAAGTCTGATAATAAACTGTGCCATACAGTAACTGCCAGAACGCTGCATGGCGAGCGCTGCTGCTTAAGTTTTTCTCAGTGTACTTTTCGAGCGAGCATCTTGTTGCCACGTTTACAGACGAGTTTGAGTGAACCTTTTCTATTACAATATCAGCGTAGGTAACATAAATTTGATTGGCTAACCAATAACTTTTATTATAAAGCACAGGGAAATTTACTTTGGCAAAACAAAAGAAGTTTTACTATGCTCAAAAAAATGCACTGTAATTGTTATCACAGTATAGAAGTACACTTTCCTACACTTATATCTGTCCATTCGATTACCATCAGATACATCCATTGATATGAGTGTAGGTAAATGTAGTGCGACAGTTATAAGTGTTATAGGGCAGCACTGTTTGGCAGCAATTTTTCTAATTTTATTTCAACACCTATAATCCTTTTGCAAAATCGTTGAATAAACAACTTTCGTATTGAACATTTTGCTCTAAAACCAATACTTACCGAGATATTTAATAAAAACTGGTAATAAAGCCAATTTCCAAGTTATTTTGCAATAAAAACCAATAGCGCGTATCTCCGTCGAAGTAGACACTTTAGGACGATATTCTACGTGTCCTTCTTAGAATTTTAAGCTAAATATCGTATTGTTATGAAGGACCACCACCCTCTAACGCTCTGGCGCCCCGACTACTAAATTTCTGTCGCACTACACTTACCTTCACTCATATCAATGGATGTATCTGGTGACAATCGAATAAACAGATGTTTAAGTGTAGGAAAGTGTACGTTCATTACAGTGAGCGGGGAAAAATTTCGCCTGGGAGGAACAAGGTACTATCTCAAATTTCGGCTGAATAAGGTACTATCTCGGCGAAGCGGGAAAAAGGTACTATCTCGTTTTTGGGTTAAAAGGTGCTATCTCGGCGCCTCAAAAAAATTGTTGTATCTCAGATCAGCACATGAATAATTGAGTGGTTTTTTGCACACTGAGATATATCAGAGATATCCACTATTTCCCGCAAATCAAAAATCATTTCGTCTTTTTAAAGCCGAGATACAGCATTTTTTCTGCCGCGCCGAGATAGAACCTTTTAACCCAAAAACGAGATAGTACCTTTTTGCCGCTTCGTCGAGATAGTACCTTACCCTGCTTTGCCGAGATAGTACCTTTCTCAGCGCTCTAAACGAGGTAGTACCTTTTCCAGCCAAAATTTGAGATGGTACCTTGTTTCTCCCAGGCGACGATATGTGAGAAGTGTTGTTAATAATAATTGTGCGAACGGTATTGTATACATTTTTTAAAATTTATTAACTGTTGTAAACACTTATTTTTTATATTTAATTTTATACGTTTTTGTATTTTGTGGCTTTTATAACTTTGTCATATTCGATAACACGTAATTCGACACTTTTTATTTATTAATAATAAAAACAGCTTGTGGATCTCTGGAAAGCTCATATACAAAAAATTAGAAAAAATTCTGGATAAATAATATGTTAAATTGAGGTTTTTCTACTGTTATAGATGTACCTATAAAAAACGGTACAGTAAAATAATTTAAAATTTCATGTTTTAATGTCATCAAGAACAAAGTTTTAGAAAAATTTAGCAGAAAATACTTTGTGATAAACATCCTTAAAACGTGTAAATGTCGATTTACTTACTAATGAACTTGTAGAATTACGTAGACGAAAGCATATGTTAAAAAGCTTTACAAAATTTTCACACTTGGATTTGCAGAGTAGATGCTTATTTTGCGCTCACGAGACTGCGCTTATTTGTTACTCATTATCAACTCGCTATTTGAATACAGGTATTCAGGACAAAGGATTCAGGCATCCAACGGAAAATGCAGTCGCTTGCCAAATTCATAGTGGCAGCTGTTCTGCTGTGCATCGTATTTCTGGCAGTAGAGGTGCATAACTTCTCCATAGAGCACGAAGAGTCTGTCGATAACATCATTTTGTCCGAAAATATCGACAAGAGCCTGATGTACATGACTTATGAACATAATGGTTCGCAGAGCGTAGCCGAATGGCAGTTTAAGTTGATGATGGCAAACGGCACCGTAAAGTCTTGCAAAGTACCGATCGCAGTGCCCGAGCCTAATATCATTTTTTACACTGATGGAATCACGGCTCTTCACGGCATGCTCGCAGAAAAGAAAGCTGTTTTCAAGTGGATCTGGGGGGTTTACAAAGGTCAATGGACTATAAAAAAGCAAAGGATGGTCAGTCTCATCGACATGGACAGCTGCAACTTCAAACATTTAGAGTTTCCGGTAGACGGAAACATCGAATCTTTTGACGAATGTTACAATGAGAAAAGATTAATATCAGGTAACCAGCATGTCCTCGTTTACAACGACAGCTTTCACGTCCACGTGCACAGCAAAGCAAATTGCAGCAACCAGTCTAGTCCGTGCACGTTTTACTCAAAGACGTTGATAAACCTGAATTCACATGATTTTTCAATTATCCCTAGGTAAACAAATAGGCGAGCCCGCTGCCTTCCCCTCAAAGTATTACGAGGACGCTATGGCTGTCAATTATCTCAACTCGAATAGCGGTGGATTTTTCATTCAGCGTAGTGAAATCTGCCGGAGTGCCGGACTAATAAACGTCAGCCACGTAAGCTACGATGGCCATGAAGAAATTATATTGAAAAATTATGTGAATGAATACGAAACTATCTTCTCTGCGGAACAAATGAACGAGCTCGGGTACTTTTCATTTTGCCACTTTAAGGAGAAAAACCTGAGCTGTATGCAATACAACGTCAACGGCCGACGAATGATGATGAGCGAGGAGTTCTCACTGGAAAAGGAGACTCTGCTCAAAGTGTTCAATCGTCGCAAGGGAGGCCTTCTCCTTGTCACCAGCTTAAAAAGCGATGAGGATGACCAACACTATCGCTACAAGCTAATAGTCAAGGGGGTTAATACAGATGGCACCGTTACCAAGAGCGTTAAACTGACCGGCATCACGCTTAATTGGCGGGATATAGTCCAAAAGGTCACCGTAAATCATTTGGAGACGGACACCCATCACTGTATATACGTTGCCCTCGTACAACAGAATTCCAAGACTGTACTGAAGTACTTTCACACGTGCATTAACAAGATGGCTATCAGACGGCACTGCTGAAAGCAGTTCTGAATCGAGTTTTATTGCAAAGATAAGTATTTGTAAAATACCTTCCGTTTTTTAAGTTTCCTTATTTTTTGAGAAGGTTAACTTTGTTGATTATTAAGATTTGGTTGTGAAGTTAATCCAGAATTTAGATTTAGTTCATCTATGTACAATGGCGTGATAAAAAAAGACATGTATTATCGTAAGATCAGTGTGCTCAGTACTGGCGACTACAAAATGGCGATTTTCAACTGTGCTCGGCGATTTTTTAGTTTTCAAGTGGCGACGGCGATTTCAGTGTCTATCGGACTCGCACAAGTTGCACATGCTATTTAGGAAACATTTCGTAATTTAGAGCTATTTTTTCTCTCTCTCTTTCGCTTTTCGGACTACACGCGATCTAACATTTAACATATTAAGAAAAGCGAGAAAGAAAGAGGTGGAAGTATGACGGCTATAAGGTCTCAGACATTTGTACGTTTTGCATGGAAAAAGTTTTTAGTCATTGAATCAGATGCTCAAAGACTTTAACTGTACAATAATAGAATGTGAAGAAGGTGTGCTGTATACTAAATAGGAATTTATAATTTGTATTTCATCTCCCTTCTACCATCTTCTGATGTATATCTATAAATGTTAAGCTGTTAATTGTAATTGTATATGACGTGCTTCAGATTAAAATAACTCGTATCTTTATTACTTTTTCGTAAAATTAAGCATTTCCGACGTCATTATTCAAAGTGACGATTTTTTCGGCGATTTCAATGAATTATTTCATTGACCAGAGTTGGCGACTTACAGCAATTTTCTGCCAGTGGATGGAGACTTCATAAAATAAAAATCAACCTCTTAAAAACAATAACTTTCAACACGTGAGATCAGCTTACATCATTCGTCTACTCGCGTATTTATTATTATTCACTCAAATCACTTATTTTATTAAACATATATTGTTCTTACCGTGACTCGTCTTAACAACACAAACAAGAGCGAGTATAAAGTGCATAAAAAGAGCTGCACCCGGCGACCGTGTATGTATATATGTAAACGGCGCAAATTTATAAGTAGACGAGAGTATAAGTATGTAAGTATATAGGTATAGAGCCGGAGTCCAGACGATGCTTGTGTGCAGGCACTGCAGGCTGCGAGGCAGTGGAAGGGGGCATCGTCTAAATAGATGCAGGGCTTCCCCTCATATACCTGACTTGTTCGATCCGTGTAGCGAACCGTACCGGGCACACTGCGTAAGATAATGGCTTATTCATTTCAATTTTACAATAAATGTGTTGATAAAATGATGTACTTTTTGTCTTTAAATACAAACGCCCAAGGATAATCATAACTTCTCATTCGGCCACAGATACTTTGTTAGCTAAACGGTCAAAAAATAGTTTACATGAAAACCGTGTATCTTTCGAAAAAAGTACTCAGACATAAACAATGCGCAATACTAACAAAAAAAATAAGCTCTTGTACTCTCTAAAGTTGAATCAGTCGAATTTAACTGATAATAAGTTAATATTGACTTATTCCGTCAGTAAAATGTCGTGCACTGCAAAACAGTTTCTATTCTCTAAACCAAACAGAAAAAATTTTCAACTTATTCAGTAAGTTCAGATTGACTAATTACATCAGTCAATATGCACTCATTACTTTTTTTGGAGAAAAATATTCATTCTTTATTTTTGCCATTAAAAACATTACTACTTAACATTGTATTTTTTACTATGTATAGGTGTAGCTGTATCCATTTAATAGATTAATAAAAAAACAAATATGTCAATGAAAATTTGTCAATTTCATAATTACATAAAAAAATCACTCGTTCAATAAATGGTTATTTGTGTAAATAAAAAAAAAAATACTAATTATTAATTTCACTTTTATTATTTATAATAAAATCCTACCTATAAATTTTCTCTGTGAAATAAAAAAAAATCTGTTCTGTGATTGGTCGAGATCGGTCAAGGGTGCGTAAATTTGAAAATGAGATTTGAAAAACCATAGTTTACATTTCTGTAGTGACTAAAAATCGTATTGATGTATTTAATTTTTGTCTCACAAAATCGAGAAATTATATATTTTCTATTAACTGTGAGGGGTTGGCAGCGGCGGAGCCCCTAGTTTTGAATAATTTATGAAACTTATTTTATTTAGTTTATAATATGCATTAGTTTAGTTTATAAACTAATTGTTACCATTACTGCAGGTAATATTTTATTTTGTTCCACATAGTTTATTATACTGTGTTTATGAATGATGTTCTGAAACAGAAAATACTTTTTATAAAATTTTGCCCAGCGAGAATCGTACCCCTAAACCTGCCGCACCGGAGTCCAACGCCCTAACAACTGATCTAAAGCGAACGATGTGAAATAATTTTAAAAACTTGGATATGTATTATATTACTTGCATTACCTTTACTGATTATATCGTTAAATTTTACTTATTCCGCAGTAAATACCGAAATAGTCAAATTTTAACTTATTTTCGAGTAAAATAAAGTTTATTTTACAAACAAGAAATTTTTTTACTAATTCCTCGGTTGTATTTTAAAGTTTAATAAGTGAAATTCAAATTTAATTATTTGATACGTAAAAATTTAACTGATTCGACTTTAGAGAGTAGGTCCCAATCGGTTCAGTAATTTTTCCGTTAATTGCAAAAAACCGCTATTTTTGTCCATTCTTTCGAAAAATCATAACCCGCATTCTATTCATAAGACTTGTAATTTTTATAGATTGTGTGTTTTATGGCCCCTGTATACGTATACGAAATTTCAGCAAGACCATCCGTTAACTTTTTTCGAACCACTAAGAAAAGTAAAAAAAAATCCTTCGAAAAAATGGCCATAAAAAAGTTGTGGGCCAACGTAGACCAATCTTGCAAAATCGCTTATGTTCTTTAATAGTTGCTCTGCAACATACTCGAATGTCGTTCATTTGAACGTGTGGAAGTATAAAAAAGTTGATAGCACAAATTCGCAAAAATCGACTATACGCTTTTACATTTTTATAATCAATTTTTAAGATACTTCTAATCGGTAAAAATAAATGACTTTGAAGAAAGTTGTACGGTAAATATAGACGAAGAGAAATAAGTTTGTTAATGGATCTATGTTGGCTAACAACGATTTTAGGGACATTTTTGGAAAGGACCTTTTTTTGGTTTTGTCAGCAGTTTGGAAAAAGTTTACAGCTGATCTTGCAAAAATTATAAGTGTATGTTGAGAACGACCATACTCACCTTGTACTTAATTTTTAGCCCTTAATAGTAGTTACAGCGTAAGTTATTACGTTTTGAATAAAATGGGCCAAAATGACGGTTTTAGGTGATTTACAAAAAAACGGCTTGACCGATTTAATCCTACCGCAACTCATTTTGTTCGTCTAGAAACAGCGCATCTTCTTCATCTAACACTTTTTTCTACCATTTACAGTTTTTCTTCTAGAGGCGAGAAACATGTTTTCGCCATTTTTACCATTTTTTAAGCCCTTTGCCGGAATTTTCAGTTGTTTGATTCCAGTACAATTTATTTGAATTGTCGTGAGCTGTAGTGGCCTATTTTTTTCCAGCCTAATAGAAATTTGGGTAAAATGAAAGGGTTTTTTAGCAATTCTCTGAAAATATAGCTAAAAATTATACATAAAAATGTTGTTAAAACTTTAGCTGTATGATGTGTATTTTTAGCTGTATTGAACTGTCTTGTTAGCTGTATTTTTAGCTGTATTTTCAGCTAAAAATGTAGGTAGTTGTGCAGGCTTATGATACAACTACTTTTTTAGCTGCATTTTAGCTGTATAATCAGAAAACTTCAGAGCCATCTGTTGGAAAAATCATCGATGTACAAATGTGGGCAAAAAAAAAAGTTGAGCATTATTATCCTTGTTTGGTCGTAATTTATATTGTAGTTATGGTTGAAACAACGAATCTTTATATTCATGGTCTAGCACTTACCGACGCGTCACCCCTTGATGCGACTCGGAGCCGAGTCAACGGGTACGTTTTTTTAAGGGTACTACTTAAAAAAACGTACCCAACAAAACGATTTGGGTCACGTCGGTAATTACAGATTCGTTGTTGAAACAATAATTTTGCAGCATAAATTGCGACGAAACAAGCATATAATAATATTCGGTTCTCATTTGTCCACATTCGTAAATTGATAATTTTTCCATATGACGGCTCCTTCCAAAGTTATGCAATTTTTTATCTTCTTTTGCATTTTTTCGCGCCTTTGTAATAAAAAGTTTTGTTAGCATCTCAACGCTATTATAGTAAATAATATATTTATATGCATATTATGCTTAACAGAAATTATTGTAGCCGACAGAGATATATTGTCTGTCGGTACATCGTATGTATGCTGCTGCACATCCGACCACATAGGAGAACGATTCACAACTTAATTAGTACGTTTGATTCACAACGAGATAGCGTTCGAGTCAATGTTGAACTTTTATTTGTAACTTCACGTATATTAGTTAATTTTACCGAATTTTATTTTCAATTAAAAAAAATAACATGATCTCCATATTCATGTTCAAGAAAAAATTATATTGAAACAGTTGAAACAAACTCGATGTTAATTAAATTAGAAAATTATTATTATTATTTGGAACTTTTGTAATTTGTTATCTTATACGTATATTAACGTTGAACAATCATATTTCGCACCAATTTGTTTATTTTTCGAGCAATATCCTGGTCTACATAATATATCTATGTATAATTGAATAGGGTGAGTGTATGACTGGATTGCGACATCACACTTGCGATAAGTACGACAGCTGCAACGAAAAATACATCAGTGCCGTATGACTGTAGGTGTATAGGATTAGTATAGGTATCAACAGCTACTTAAAAACTTGGAAAGTGTATGGTTACGTGCGTATTAAGAAGAAAAAATATACTTTACAAATAACTTGCAACGTATATGTAAAGTACTTATAACAATCAAAAACAAGCAGGCTGAAAGTGTACGAGAAAAGTGAGTCCACTCTCCAATTCTGCACACGTTTCATACAAGAAAAGAAGGGATAGGACCTGTTCTGCTGCTGCAGACGTGGTGCATTTCGGACAGACAACCATAGTTAAACTGCTCTATTTTATTCTGTGTTCTGCCTATTCAGTAGCAGTGAAATTGGAAATTTGTTTACATTTTGTGTGGAAAAGAAATTAAAAGCCAAGGCGCTGCTTGGACATGATGAGCAACGTACCAACAGGTGAGAATTATATTGCCACATTTGCTTGTTTCAATTACTACTTATCTGCCTACATCGTTTAAAAATTTTTTTTTTTGATGACTCGGCTTGGCTGTATTCCCTTAGGCAATAATTTTATGAGTTTTTGATTGATAAATTGTAAGAAATAATCCCTTTTTTCGATGCAGCCGCCCACATAACCTCGAATACGTGAGTGGAGAAGGTTATTCTATGACTTGTTATTTATATGTTTATTTCATGAAATTTTTATTAGATACATGCGTTTGATCGATTAAAATTCATTCTTCGATGATTTGGTCGTACTCAAAATTATGCTTAGTTTTTGTTTTCGCCAGTTTAGTAAGCTGTATCGCTGCTCGGTTTATTGATAAACACTACAGTTAGTAGGTATAGGTGTGCCAGACTTTTGTCTATGAGCTGTCACTCTTTGATAGGGCCTCGAAGTTTTCTATTTGTTGCATTACTTGATGTAAGTATATCTTTATATCACTATCGGTTACTCAATTGACGCAATCGCTCGTATAATGTTACAAGCTATCGCGTTATGCAAAAATGTTTGATGAAAATTATATACAGTAATAATTGAATCTTACAAAAAGTATTGGTGGATACGATAATTTAATTAATTATAATGTAACCTCGAATGTAACAGTACACGTGTTCAAGGTGACCTTAATATATCAAAAATTTTTAATATTTATAGTGGATTTAGTTGTTTTTATTCAAAGTTTGGTGTTTGAAACTAATGGATCGCTCTTAACATTAAAGTTACAAGTATTCAGAAAAAAGTATGTAATCGGTAAAAATAGTCAGAAAATAATTGTCTTCTGAACTCTAGGTATATATTTCTGAACAATAAATTGAGTCTTTATCGCGGTACTAAAGAAATTGAGTGCAAATCATTATTGCCACACTAAGAAATTCAATTATTGATTTCGATTAGCTTTGGGGTTGTCTGGTATAGACGGATGATTGCATTCCATTTGTTTTATTGATGCCGTTCATGTGTCATTATTTCCTCGATTTATTTCATGTACTAAATTGCTCCATAAGTGTGTACGCCAAGCGTATCACCTTAAAAGCGTCGACCATCTTTATTGACCACCGAGATCAACCATCGATTATCATTGAAAAAAATTCTGACGTTTATAAGCTGACATGGGTACATTTATGTGTAACACACGCACTTTTGTTTGTTTGTTTTTTTACATGTATTCACACATGCGTAAGTAAATTTTCTCGATGCGATAATCTCGTATCCCGGATTTGGCGACCGACTTCCGTACATCACGTATTGTATACACATGTATAGGGTGTACTTATACGACAATCTCGCTGCGCTCCGATGTACTATACACTAACACCCACGCGTATAACTACACTCCAATTTATCGTCGTGTGTCCACGCTTATGATATGCGTGTGCCCGTGGAATGAAAAACAACAGGCTACTATAACAAGATTAATATTTTCATGCATTCAACCTCTGCTTCGTGTTACTATGATATTGTGCATGGACTTACAAAAATCCAATGAAATTCGTCGATCACCTGCGGCTCCCTGGTACTCTTTGTGTGTCGGAATACGAATGTATATTAAGTTATTGTGGTTACACATTCGGAGCCACAAGAAAATACGCGTTCAATGCAGTGGAGAAACTGTAAGAATAATCGATAGCTCACTGAACATTGCAAGAATGAAGTTACACAAACAAACCTTAATTATTTCGGGAATAAATGTGAAAAATTAGCCGTGTAGTTCCCATAACTGAAGAATCAAAAAAACATCAAGCATGATGCGAAGGATGGAAAAAAAAAAAATAACCCCTTATCTCAAGGAGGACTTGTATTTTTCCAAAGGTTTTTCTCAGCACGTAAGGTTTTTCACCCCCACGCGCCTCTGAAAATAAACATCCGGCCAACCGACGACCCGAGAACATCCTTTTTTCGTTAAGATTACACCGTTCGTGCCGTTAACCGTCCTTTTTTGCCGTCCCCGCTCCTCGTTCCTTTCCTCTTTCTTTCCCCTCGTTTTTTTTTTGTTTCTTTGTTTTCTTCACCCGCACACGCGCGGAGCAGACCATGTCACGCCATCCCGTTTTCGTAGCGGTCATCGTCGCGCGTATTATATTCGGCTGATTGCACTTGAAACTCGCGGTAAAAATTAGTGCGGCCCATCACCGCGGCGCATCAGCAGAGAGAAGAAAGGGAAAAGGGGGGAAAAGCCTGCAGCGTTCCATTTTCTTTCTTCGTTTTACTCGCGTTTTCATTTCGACCCTCTCCTCCTCACGCGTACTCGCGCGTGCCTAATCCCTTCGTCTCGGCTGTACAACGTACTATCATCGTACATACCGGCGCTAATTCAATATACCGCCGCGCCGACGACGGGCGGACGAGCGGGGCTGGGCGGGGATGGTGCGCTTGACATTAAAACGCCTCGGGGGCGAGCTGTACTCGGCCGCGTGTGCGCGAGTCCCGGGCACTTTCCCTCGCCCCCGTGTTATCTCTCTCATCCTCGCGGAGGCGCGAAAAAAAAAATACCCCGGGTTCAAGCTCGCCCGCGGAGTACAAAGCGCGAGAAGAGTAATCATAATACACGGAGAAGAGTGCGCGCGCGCGTGTGTAATTCGGCTTATCAGCCGGGGATGAGCCGGTACTCCTTTTCGGCGGGTGAGTGGCGTGCGCAATGCATCATGTGTATGTAACGTACGCGATATCTCGCGGAAGTGCCCGCGAAGCTCGCGGGCCGCGGAAACGGGAACGAACGAGGGGGGGGCGGAAAAAAAAATACCCCGGGTTCAAGCTCGCCCGCGGAGTACAAAGCGCGAGAAGAGTAATCATAATACACGGAGAAGAGTGCGCGCGCGCGTGTGTAATTGATGCAACGAAAGCGGGCTATTTGTGGAGCCGCGGTCGGGGATAACCGGGAAATATCACGCGCATGACTCTCGGTGCATGCCAAAAGACTTGGGGGTCGGTAAAAAGGGCTTCAGGATTGCTGCTCGGTGTACGAGAGTTGAACACTGTATCGCGACAATTTTTCATCCTCGGCACGATATCTCCGAACCCATCCGATGCGCGAACTCTTGTCTCAACAACACCGAACCCCACTCTCGTCCTGCAGCCCCACGAGAGCTCCGAAACGACGTTCGAAGGCCTCGCCAGGTGATAAATGATATACAGGTAGACGCCCCCGTCCAATCGTCACACCATGTACACACGATATCATGTATTCCCAGAAAATAAATCCACGCGCAAATTGACGACCCGCGCCAAAAGCGCGTGTAAGCCTTTTTTTTTTTTTGCTCCCGGTGAAACGCCAGTGTACAGCTAGCCCCTATTACGCGCCAAAGTCGCTCTCGCGCATATTATATACGCGGTGCATCATTCTCGCATCGGATATAGTATGTATGCTACATAGTCCGAGTAATGATGCCGAGACTGCCGACTCTGCTTTTGGCGCGTTATAAATGTAGGTACTTATCTACCCCCGCATGCTCTCGTCTCGCTCGTTTTTGCGCACACTTTATGTAGCACGCGGCTCGTATTAGCCATGATGCGCAGCACAGGCGCCGTGACGCTAACGTGCCCACGGGTATAATGTGTCTGGCATTCTTTTTTTTCGTTTTTTGTTCGCATGCCCAAGTGTACCCTACAGTATACACGTTATGAGTATCAAAGAATCGATAACGGTCAACCAACTGCACGCGCATAGTATTCATCCCGGGGGGGGGGGGGGGGGGGGGGGGGGGATATGGTCCCGAACCAGCCA
>JAPYYV010013801.1:0-12460 GCA_030522625.1 Copidosoma aretas
TTAATCGTACATTTTTCTTACGAACACGCTTACTTTTTGAATCATAATCGTCGCATCCTGACTTTTGTTTTCCAATATTTTCGTAATATTCAAAATTATTTCGCTTCGTCTCAAAATAAGAACGTAAAGATTTTAAAAGAACTAGTTACGTATTGAGATCAGTTTCCGAACTCTGTAATTTGACACTAGTTTTATTCACTCTTTCGAGTATATTATTCCAAAAAGCTATACAGATACTAGTCTCCAATTTTGTTAAAAATAAATACAGCCCTTTTGCTACAGAATTGTTATCTGAAAGCTCGCTTAATACGTCTGTGTATGATCTTTATTATTCGAAGCGTTTTGTTTCATTTTATCATTAAGTAATTTATAACGTTCAGTGGACTCGGTGAAAAAATTATGAATACTGTCTAAAAAATCAAAAAATTGTTTTGAGTATAAACAACATGACATGGCTGCTGTTTCAACTAAATTTAGAGAATAGGCAAAGCAGGGTATCCATAAGACTAAGCTATTCTCTTTGCTAACCAATGCTTGTAAGCCGTTATATTTTCCACTCATTACTGACGCATTGTCATATGACTGACTCCTGCAATCTTTAATATGCAAGCCATGTTTTTCTAAAAATGTTGATACTGCATTAAAAATATCCTGAGCTTTGTGACCTTCATTACGCATAAATGTTAAAAATCTTTCAATAGGTGAACCGTTTTCTAAGTAGCGTATAGTCAAACACAACTGGTCAATATGTCCAATATCAGTAGTCGAGTCAACGGATATAGAGTAGTATTTGGATTTTTTAATATTTGTAATGATTTTATCCAACAACCGATCGTTTATTATCTCCACTAGTTCCTCATATACTGTGGAAGATAAATAATTTACTTTGCCAGTTCCACAATGCGCATACTTGAGTAAATGTGCTCTCAAAAAGTCATCGTATTGAGCTAAAAGTTATATGGTACCAAGAAAATTACCGTTATCAGGTGATCCTAATATTTCATTTTCTCCTCTAAAAGGTAAATTACGCTCAGCTAAAAATATTATAACGCTAATTACTCTTTTTAAAACTTTCTTCTAGTAATTTTTTTCATCTTCCATTGCTTTTTTTAAATTGTCGTCAATTAAACTTAAATTTGATGCTCGAGTCGTAAAAATGTAAACCGCCGTTAAATGCGCCTTTGAAATTTCGTAATCATGTAATCGAATACTCTCGTTCTTCCAATCACAGAAGCTCTCGAAGTGAGTTGCGATTGCACTGAACTAAAAAGTTTACAATGAAAACAATACAATTTACCCGTTATTATAGAAAAGCAAAACCACGTTCGTTTAATTGACTCCCCATTTCTAATAATTCGTTCAAACATTTATGATTTGCATTTTCGCGTTATATTACCATCTTTTTGTACGTACGACTTCGATTCGAGTAACTTGACATTATTTTGAATTTTTGCACAGCCTATGTTAACTCCATGATCTACGAGCTTATCTGTTTGTTGTGACCATTCTGAAATGTCACATACATTCTCACTTACATGAATATCATCGTACAAGTTTTGATTTATTTGTAACTTTTCTTCTTGAAAATTTTGAATAAAAAATACCTCTTGATTGAGTTTTTAATTTGAATCTTTTTTGTGTGAAATGATGAAAGAAGTCGTTTCAGAGATTTGATTAACTGAATCTGTCATCTGTAAAAAACAATTAATTTTTTTCCGTAAGATTTTTTAATATAAAATACAACTCGAACTAATAAAACTTATATAGCCGAAACAATGACAATTCGTTAATTTCTTACATTTACATTTGCGCTCGTACTCGCAACTGAATTTGAAGGAATCGATGCGTCTGAATCGTTTAGCGTAGGTTGGAAAAAATTAGTCAATGTAGGTGTTTGTGAAAGAACTTTCTCTTCTTTTTTCTGTTTGTCTGCTTTGTCTTTCAACTTATCGTAACCAGATTTATAAATACGTTTGGCTTTGTGAGGCTGCGCTTATATGGAGTCTGAAGTACTTAAGATTGAGAGTAAGCTCTACGGCGGTAGGTTTTAAATTGTTCCTATGAGTTGCATGACAAAAAAAAATGCATATATATGCGAAACAGTTAGTGATTATTAATAAAGAAGAAAGTTGAATATCTTTATATAAAAATGAGTGAAGATCTAGTACTTAACGACGTAAGTTAACACAGTTATCGTAAACATAACCCCATTTTCAATTTTTCTTAAATGTAATTGTAGGGTTAAATTTGTTTATTATAGCTTTTGACATGTCGAAATTGTAAAGATGTTATAAATCTTGAGTTCGATGCATGGACTCATGAGTGTTTCAGAGAATATGATGTTCATGAGCATGTTCTAATATCTGATATGAATAATTTCATCTTTGCAGGTAAATATTGTTTAATTTTATTTTTTTTACCTAACTTACCACTGTGTGTAACATTTTTCTAGTTCCGACACATCAGCTCTCTACACAGTCCAGCTCTCTTTCTAAGCATAACTGTACGTCTTTTTCAATAACATACGATAAATAATGTACAGCTTCCTGATAACTTAACTTCTCTATGTATTCCGTTATTCTGTTCGTTTTCTTTTATCAACAATAAAATGATGTTTCTTAGGTTATCTGATGTTATTTTTGGCTTCAATATTTCTTCTCACAGTTATATTTTTTATCCTTTAATTTTAGAAAATGAAGTAATACTAGTACTGATTGTTTCTAATAAAATTCTTAGCTGTGTTTCATACAATTATAATTTCAAACTTAACCGCCGCAGAGCTTAATCTTAAGTACTTCAGACTCCATGTAAGCGCAGCCTGACGATCGACTGATCGGTTCATGTTGTCACTGTCAAAAGTATTCGAAGTCTTATTAAATCAACTAATGGGTATGCTGAAAACGTGATAGATATCTATACTTAGGCACGTTTAATATAACACAGAATCTTATTTCAGGTAAATAAATTTTAAAAATAACTTTTTTTAAATATAGAGAGAGGATCAATATAAAAGAACTTCGATGAAGGATCAATGTGAAAGAACTTCGTGTTACGAATGTTACGATGCCAATATCAACACTTGATACGAAAAGAAATGAAAGATCTACTACAGAGAGTGATTTCTGCTATTATACTCTATACATAGGCGGTCGGTAATGTCGGTTTATTATCGGATATCGATAAGATAGTTCATCTTTAATATGCTTACAAGTACTCGTGCATCTTTGAAATTTTAAGTTGGATCAAATTTTAAGTGTAATAATTTAATTCTTTTTAGAAATAGATAGCGGAGAATTGCTATGTGTTAGATGATTTAAGTGAAAAAGTAAAAATTTATTGACGATGTCATACTTAAAGACGAGTTATTACAAATGTTATGTAATGACATACTTTAAATCTCAATTATATTAAGGAAAAAAATTACTTAATTTTCAGTTGCATTTTTTATTAGGATAAAGGAATAAAGGAAATTAATTATGTCTTAACATAAAGTCTCGCAGGGCAAACGAAAGAGTTCGAAACAACGCGAGAGAAAATTCCAAGCTGCGGTTATGTGGGGTTGGTTCAAAAAGATTAATGTGCTCGATTTTTTCACTGTAATTTTTATTAAAAAAAATTTGTTCTGCATTTAAGCAGTTTATTGAAATAAACTGAAGTTCATGCTAAAGAAAATGGTTACCCGCAAGTACTTTTTAACACTCCTATTAATAACTAATAAACAATAAATTAATAAATCAATTTTTCCGTCAGAAAAAATAAACTTTTACTTTGACACGTATGTACGTACGCACTTTTCCGTAGATAAATTTAAAAAAAAATTTTTTGCTTAATTTGACTTTAGTAGACTAGTTTACAAAATAAATTTAAAAACGAAGATGCACTGGGTTATTGCAAGGTTATTGCTGGGTTACGTAGGGAGGACTAGATTGGGGTTTGTGATATCTTCAGTTTAGGTCATTTACTAATTTTTTTATTTTTATTAAAACAAAAATTTTCTTCCTTGGTGGAGGCCTTTTGTTGGTGGGGGGCCTCTAGGCAGCTCCTAGTCTGCCTACCCTTTAATCCGGCGCTGCGTACATCATCGGAATAATTTTAAAATCTTAATTTTATCCACTGGATGTCCCATATTATTGTGATAGTGGTATTTAAAAAATGACGTAAAAGAACATTCAGTACAAGTATTGGCCTTGTCACGGCGACATAACTGACAAAGAAAAAATCAAAAAGTTTTTCGCATACGATCATTGAAACTACCAAGTACTACTGACAAAAACGTCGCATTTTTCGGCGCCACGTCAATGACATGACCAGCCTGACCTACAGCAAGGATCTTGCTACATGGTATTAAAAAAGAAGTTTATTATATGTAGACAAAGTTATTTAATAGCATAAAGGTACGGATGACCTCGATACGATATATACGAGAGAGAAAAATACTAAGTGTCCCAATGATTCTTGACAAAAACATATATTTTTTGTACAATAATTTTGAGACATCACTGTTTTCACCGATACTTTTTGCGATGCAATATTTCCGCCATACAAATTTTGAGGTATAAAGTTTTTTAACAAATAATTTTGGGATATAATTTTTTTTGTGGTAAAATTTTTAGATAATATATTTCTTATCAGAATTTTAAAATATAATCTTTTTGTTAAAATTCCAGCGCGTCATACTTTCCGTTTAGAATGTTCTTTAAATTCTTTAAATTAACAGCTTGTAAAGTGAAAATACTTTACTCTGGTTGTTTTTTTCATAAAACGCTCGTTGACTGAGGAGATCTGAAATTCAGTTGAGTGAGTAGTGTTGCCATTTTTCAAATCAAATTGACTATTGGATCCAATTCTCAAACGCAGAGCTGATGTTGCCCTTTCGTTAATATCATATGCACCTTTTTTAAACTAATAATGTCTGTACTGTATTTGTGATGGCAGGGAATTTTCGTTTCTCATAGTACGAAACATATGTATTATAGATACTATCGATAAAGTATTAACCATATTATTGTCACCGACTATTGGTCAACACAAAATTTTATGGGCACATATTTTTTACCGAAAAACAATTAAATCCGCCCTAGGCTTAAGTATCTACAATAAAGACTGCATGCCGATTTATATTAGACTGTCTGTGTCGTACAAGCTAAGAAATGAAATGAATCATCTGAATTCTCTCTGCTTGAGTCGAACTAGGGGTGTCAAGTTCTCAATTTTTCAGGTATGTAATTGTTTTCGTCAGTTCAGAAAAAAACAGTCGGTATGTTCCACTTAGTTTTCGGAGATTCGAAAAATGGATATCTAGATATACTTTGTGAATAAATGTTGGATACATAATATATATTATAAGCTTACCTCTTAGAAAACTTTGCTTTGAAAATGTTTTAATAATGCAGAACGTAAAGATTAGGATCATATTACATAAACTTGTGATCGCGCATTGTATTTCACTGAGCTGTAAGATTGAATTATATTGAATTTGCGTTTAGTCAGCATCATATTGCATGAGAATTATAGTTAGAATTATATTGCACTGATAATTCAATTAGAATTCTTTGATATAGTATTTTTAATAAGGAACATCTTACAGGTGCCAGTGACTTATAATTTTATTGCAGATTATTGTAAGTTAGAATTATATTGCATTAACTTTTGAGATAAAATTATCATAATAGGAGGCATCGATATATACATATGGGTTACATACAAAAATCATATCTATATCCATTCCCCGAGTCACCCCGAGAACTGAGTTGAACATAATATCTAGTAATTGATCGAGAAAGAAAACTCTTGCACATTAACAGTGTAACTAGGTGTAAATATGCACGTTACTGGTCAGAAAGCTGGTCAAAGATGACTTGGCAAATACAAAAAATCCACATTTTTTATCTTTAAGTGGCCATTTCTATTCGTTTAGTGCGAGTCGTTGAAGGAGGATAATAAAAACAATCGAAGCGCTCATGCTGTCAAGAAATTGCAGTAGAAAAAGAAATGGATGGCCACATCAAGAAAAATAAAGTGAGTGACTGACAATTTTGACAATGGGGCATTCTTTACTTAAGCGCCCTAGGTGTGTTAATAGCTATAAATAACACAGTGACTGTGCCTATTTTTCACAAACTTATGCATCCGTACTTGTCTTTTTTACGTACTTAAAAAAATAAGAGCCCACTTACTAGTTGACTAGATTTTCACATATTACTCCACTAATAAAATCAATTAAATTATCAGCGCATCGATTGAGATTTAATTTATTTTATTCAACGACTTTTCACATTTTATAATTTCAAAAGAAGTTAACAAAAGTTTGACTCGTGAAGATAAAATATCTAGCAGCACGTACGACGCAGTCAACCCGAATCATTAAGCCGTCCCCTTTCCAGATAAGCGTAGGCTCGCGTTTAATTGTTTTTCAGCGAAATGCTGCGTCGACAAAGTGTTAGTGACTCTTATGAAACATCTTGATGTAAATATAAGGAATATACAATCCTCTGTAGGATATGATTTATAAGTTCTTCTGCCTTAAGTTTTCATAAGATTCGTGTGATAACTGTATCTCATACATGTGTAAAATAGGTAGAAGTAATTTTAAGTTACAAAATTATATCAGAAGACATTTTCGACGTTTTTCAAACACATTCAGAATTAATTACAACATTTTTGAAACTACAATTTTGAAAACAACATTTTTATAACGTTTCTCATGCGTTATGCGCTATTAAAACACTGCTTGACGGAAAAACCCGTGACATGTAATCCTTAATACGTTTTTTTTGGGGGAGTATTTTATTTGTTTGACCATTGTGTGAAATGTTGGCTCTCTTTTGATAATATACTCATTTCCAACATAAAATCAAAGACCAATAACAATTATAAAAATCGAAAAAGTATTACGTTAACTTACTTATCCGAGTCTGGTATCCGTTGCATATTAAGTGCCTCCCCATTTTTATTCTTCATGATTGTATTATTGCTGAATTGTACTTTTTTGCGCAACCTGAAAAATAAATTAAGTATTTTTAGTACGTACTAAAAAACCAAAAAAAACATTTATAAACTTTATAGTCTTGCGACCAAAAAAACTGAATCAGTCATCTCTTTGAGTTTTAACGATTCCATTATCAATTAAAATATATTGCTACCTATGAAATGTAATGATTGATAATGTACAGTTTTTTGCAAATGATTATTTACTTATATTAGAAAATCATCAGCAACAAATGAATAATTATAATCCATAGATCTTGTAGTTATTTTAACGATAAACTTAAGAATTTTCTAGGAAAACTACTTTTTTAAATTTTAACTGGATTTGCTATTAAAATGATCGATATAATTTGATATTACTAAAAAGTAACTTTTACCTAATTGTTGACCAAGTCCGTTTGGATTGAAAAAAATCTATTTTAACTCCCACTTATATTTATTAGACAACGCAAAAGCATTAATCAAACTTCGTTGAACTATCATTTTCACTGAGGGACTGCAAAAATTAGATTTTATAACATCATCATTCAATGCATTGTATTACACAAATTAGAAAAATAATTTAACTTAAAACTCTAAAGCTTGGGATTAACTTCGACAAATCTAGCGAATTTCTAAGTACATATATTTATTAAGAGAACGGGTTTGAATACACTTAATAATATGTGATAAAAAAAGTGCCTTAAGATAAATTATTTTCGAAACATTGTAAGTATACCCCCATTAATATTTGAATACTTGTACGTCATTATTATTAATACATTTTGTATCCATATATATATATACATAAATACATAATATGTACAAATACATTAACATATAAATCTTTTTAATTAATGTAATTTACGAATTTCAAGCTGATTTACTAAGTTTACGTGCACTAGGGGCTCCGCCCCCTGCTCGCTTAGCGTGCTAACCCCCAACTATTAGACAAACATCAATTTCCATTATTTTTAAAGAAAAATAAAATGATTAGCTGTTTTCAGTTAGTTTTAATTTTTTTAATATAAATTACTTTTTATTCAATTTTTCACAAACTTGTTTATAAATTTTCCCGCTCTGAGCCAGTCTCAACCAATCACAGAACGAATAAAAAGGCTTCAGTCACGTGACAATCAATCTTTTATCATAAGATCTCATAAAACAGAGATTAATATTCTTAAATCCAGTTTCTCTGGATTTAGAATGTATCTGTCCATCGTCCAAGCTCGACGTAATAAGATTTTTTTAAATTATTCATTTTAGTCGATTTCGAATGATGTATCGATTTTTTTTTTTATTTGGTTTTCTAAAGATGGTACACTGCATGGTACAAGAAGACAAGGTAGGTCCATGAGCCATCCCGATTTCGGTACAGTTTGCGCAGGAGCCCACATGACGTCATCGAATCCCATATGCTAAATATCTATATGTTAAATATATATAGCTACAGTGTCGTGCTTATGACGTAATACAAGCTCCTTTTCTGATTGGTCGAGCCATGTGAATATGCGCGTGGACTTACCTTGTCTTCTTGTACCATGGTATACTGCATAACCGATTAATATATCAAGCTTGAGGCAGTGATCGTATTGTCAGTAGAATTTAACATTAAAGTCTATAGTGTATGCTAGTAGAATTCCACTGACAATACGATCACTGGCTTGAGGGCACCCCTTCTAATTTTAAAGTAAGATCAATTGCTCATAGTTCATGGCTTGCTCACCTAGTCCGACTTTGAGCTATCAAGTTTACAAACGACAATGCCAATCACTGAATGATTATTTTCCTCAATACCGTAAAAAACATAAAATACTACCTTGTAGCGATTAATCAAACGCTAAGTAACGAATGCATAGGGGATCTCTTTGAGTGCGTTGCCTTCAGCGATCAGACAAATGATTCCGTTGCTTCGATACGTTCGTTCAAAATTGTTTCTCTCCCTCGGGGAGCCAATTCGCACACCATACCGGGCGATATTACCTCGTAACATTTTTAATTTCCTGCTTAATAATGACCAGCTCATTTAGCTGTATGCGAGAGCGAAGAGAACAACACTATACGCTATCAAATGATGTCAAACGGTCTGACGTCGCGGTATAAGTAGGACTTATCAGCTTGTCGCGGTATGGGTAGGCACGCACTTGGATCGTTCAAAATATCGAAGCCGCACACGTGCATCGAAAACGCAACAAAGTCATAATCGGAACCGTTCAAAGTTTTTGAATGTCGTGTTTCGGTGTTTGGCTTTCGAATTTTAAAAGTTTATTAAAAGGTAATTGAAAAAAATATTATTGGCTGTTATTTGTACATAAGGAACTGAAAATTAAAAAAAAATTCAAATAATATTCAATACATTTTTGATAGTTTATTTGAAGTATAAAACTGAATTATGATTTTTTTCTTGAAGAGCACATGGACTTGCATAAAAACTCACCAACAATTATACAATTTTTAGCACAAGAATGGAATAATCTAGCAAATATTTTATCGAAATAACAACCATGCAGCTTACGGAAAAACTGTAAAAATCTTTTTTACTTGAAACAATTGGAAAAATGCCTTGCATGAAGCATTTAATAACTATATGTGGAATACGGGGGGAGTAAGTGCTATATCGTGTTAATTCACCCCTAGGTATGTGGCTGTATTGAATGATCAGGCGCCTTGCAATCATGACGCTGAACATTTGAACAACATTACAGCTAAATAGTAGTCATAAGTCGACCTCATTCTTGACTATTATATCCTGAACAATCTTACGACGGAATACGCTTAACTGATGCAGATAAAAACGCCACTAAAAAGTACGACCATAAAAAAAATGGTTACGTGTTTTGTGCTTTCGTTCCAGTTTAACGATTTTGTATAGTAATTTTAACGTCAAAATTTTCCAGATTTGACATATGCTAGATGCTAAGTAACTCTGGTTGATAACTTAAAAACTTGCAATGTAAGAGTTGACAATAAACAAATTTGAACGTATTATAACCAGCAAAGTATTGATGTTAAAAACTATGATGCTTGAAAACATGACTGCTTACGATCAGCCTCTAAATTTCATGGAACCCACAATATTTCAAATACTCGCGAATTTTTTTCGGAAAGTTTGTGTAATTATTGAGCATTACTTGAATTTTCTTAGATTTTCCTTGTAAAGGGTAATTTTAGGGGATCGGGGGAAATGTACTGTTGGCGATGTTGGCATGGTGCATGTGTTATATCAAGAACAACAAAATCTAATGTACGTGCAATGAAATAATGCTGAATTTAGCTGCAATGTAATTTCTAAAGCGAGTCTTCATCAGGAGAAACAAATAACCGCTATATGAAAAAGAACATAATTGTAGTCTTGAGTAAAAATTACCTTGATTATGATTTTGCACGAAAAGTCGTGAGAGCTTATCAGTACAGGTTTTCCATCAACAAATTCACAACAGGAAGATTAAACTGCGAATGTAGTTTGTTAATTAAAAATAGGTCTTTCTTCAATAAAGGAGTTGGGAGAAAAATCAGACGGACGCCGTCTCGTCGTCAGTCGCTGACTTTTTGTCACGAGAACTCTTCATGGTAGGGACACTGAAAATACTTTAGCGTTGGAGCTGCCCTCTCGAGGCTGTAGCAGTCCCAAACTCCAAATGATAGTACGCCAGCCACTCCTCAGTACCGAAGGTACGTACACTGCGCGCAATTTTGCACCGATACGTCAATAATATACCTACACTGCACGCAACTTCCTGTATTATGCACTGCACTGTAGGCCTCCAACAAGCGCCATGCATCGCTAGCAGCCTTACTTTGCAGAAGGATATTTTTTCGAATCTTTTTTCCAACACATCAAACTGAACATCGGATATACAAGATTGATTTTGATTTTGTAATCTGGTTGGATGCTTTTTTTTTGTGCATATGTAACAATTCAAACATCACTCTTTCTGCACGATTAATTTTCGCCTTTAGTCACCACATTATAAAAGTCTTGTAAATTATTTAATTCGACTGGTTAAAAATTTTACTTTTTACACAGACAAAGACGTACATGAACACTATGAAATTATACCTATTAAAATTATTATTACTTCTACAGATGTTTTATTCGCTAATTATATTTTTTAGAAAGCTATTTTTTTTACATAGTAGAGATATGTAAAGTTGTCAATTAATACTCTTATCAGATTAAAATAGCTTATTTGATCAATACTTGGAGCACCGTGAACATTTTTTTTATCTTATAATTTCTTTACGTATTAGATATTACCTAAAGTCCATCGCAGATGAAACTAATGTATAATAGTAACATTATCAATTCATACTGTTTAATCATCGAGTAAAAAACCTCCTTCAAGTTAAGGCTTTACGAGATCTCAAGAGTAATCTTGATATTGTCTTGTATTGTCTCCGATTCCAAGATAAGATCAAGACAAGATACAGCGTACAATTTCAAGACAATACAAGAGTGATCATCTCAAGAATCTTGGTTTTAGATAACATGCATGCAGCAGGATTCAGTCAACTAATACTTTCTATCGTTAGAGTGATCTCAGAAAAACGTACATCTAAATTAATATGATAAATTACTGAAAAATTGATTGAGAAATAAAATGTTTCCGAAGCGTAATCTTCATGCTATCATTCAAATCGATGTCACGTGATGGTGACTTCAGTACTTCTGAATTTTTGGAGCCTTAAAGTTGCACGACGTAAATCATTGAGTTGAGACGTCATTTAACCACATTTGAATAGGCTTTGTCCGAAACCTACAGCAGACTGTGAGAGCAACTTACTAAGTTCATTAGTTGAAAATATTTTATTGTAAATGACCAGAATTCTTCACGCTACGTCGGGAAATCTACCAAAAGTGATTTGGACACAACAGAAGGTTATATCACTCCCAATGAGTGCAACATAACTATATTATGATTCGTGACGTTATAGATAATCAGGTTAGTTCGGCCTTTTGCTCACCTGTGAAAACCGAACAAACCTCAAAATATTCAGAAGCTCTGACGTCATATCACGTGATATCAGTTTAAATGTGACTTGAAATTTCAATCGATTATTATAAATTCATAACAACATAGAAAAAAAATGTCTTACACGCGTACTAACTGCACTATTTATCATTGCAAAAAAAATAAATTAGAAAACATGCAAGTTCTCTATTCTTGTACATTAACTCATTTACTTTTCAATTTGTTTTAGTGGGGTTCAACATAAAACAGGTAAAATAAAATACACAAATCAATTAAGTTCGACCACGTTTTGATAAAAACAGGTACAAGATATGAATTTTGTATGATTTAATAATATTACTATAATATAAGTTTTATATCTTAGTACAGAGATTAGAAAGGAGATTGTCAGTGCCTATGCTAAGCAGTGTGTTGCCGTTTTTCACTGGTTTCAGCGCCAAACCGTAGCGGCCAGCGGTAGAACTATACACGACTATACACATAATTCTATTGGCTGAAGGTTCCAGCGAGTATCTTCAAAA
>JAPYYV010013802.1:0-12500 GCA_030522625.1 Copidosoma aretas
TTTTGTTCGAAAAATCGAGTATAGAAGCCGCGTTCTATATATTAAGTATTGAATAATCGAACAAGTTGTAGTACGGGAGTTTAATTAAGTTTGAATAAAGATTAAATAGTCATTTAACAGTATATACATAGCAAAAACTTATCTCCTTCCTTTTAAGTGTAGTTGAATTTTGTAAATATACTTATTTATGTATATAATTTATAGTTTCAGAATGAATAGAGTTCCATGCTCACGAAATGACTTGATACAACCAAGAGATAGTACTTTATACGAAGAATATAACTAAAATTATTTAATCCCTTAGATATTCTTTACGGTCAGATCAATGCTCTCTATTTTTTATTTACAATAATTTCTCTATAACTGACAATTATAATTGAGTAAATATTCATTAATTTTTATTTAACATGTAATTTTTGTTCAGGTTTCAATAATACTACCCGAGAAAACAAAGAATATCACAGATATCAGGATATGAAGTAAATTTTTTAAACACAGAAGAATAGGATTCAATCTTGCCACAATCTAGTCACATTATAATCAAAGTCAAAACAAAAATTAAAGAAAAGAACGATAAATCTGTGTAAATACTTGGCTGCAGAGAGGACAAAAATCCTAGTTTGCTATATAAGGACTTGTACGGAAGACTTTAGAGCATTGCAATTTTATCTCTGGATCGATTAACTACTCACTCAAAGAATTTTTTTTGTTTGTGTAAGAAATTTAAGTGCGCGTGAAATTTTTAATTGCACAATGCTGCTGCAATGCTTTATCATTAAAAAATAACGTTTTTCGTGATGCTTATCCATGAAAAATGACTGTAAACTGTCTGGTTTTTGTTCTGAAATCGCAAATAAAATTCACACCCAAGCATCGGTTTTTTCGGGAACAATGGATCCATAGGGTTGTTCTACTCTCTGCATTGAATTTTCAGAAAAATTTGATCCAGGTTTGAAAATAATAAGTAAACTTGGGATGTGACAAACATCAGTTTGCTGTGTATGAAGCAAGTTGAATGCAGCACGGTAAATTTTTCAATTCACGTTCAAAGTTCGACCACTGTTTAAGTTTTAGAGAGATCTTTTATGACTATCATTTATTCGCTCATTTTGATCATCGTAGACTGCGTTTCCCAGTTATGGCTGGCTACACTTTCAATGGATTTGGTCTCAAAGCAGGTGACTCTGACATCAGTTTTGTAACACAGCAGTCAACACCCGATAAACTAAGGGTTTGACGACCCTAAAAATTATTCTCGAAACTTTGAAAAAATAATACAGTTAATGTTTCATCTTCAGAATTTCCCTTTAATTTAAAGCCCGTGACGTTTTCATGATAATTTTTGTCGTAAGGTTTTTGTATTCTATTGAGCTTGCATCAACAGCTGTGGTGCCTCTTATTAAATTCGAAGATACACAACATGGCATCAGCGTTGATATTAATTGCAGTAACACATACAACATAAAATACACACACTTAACGTACGCATATTCAAGAGGTAAACATTTTTTAACACTTTTATTTTATTTCCAAGAGTTTATTTTTTAATAATTGGTTTGATGTTTATATTTCAGTTGATCGGAGAGTACGTCCTCTAGCTGTTGTTATCAAACTTCAGGCCAAACATTGCAATCTTAGAGAATCATATTTATCGAGCTAACCCTTAATGCTCATAATAATCAATTATTCACAAGTCACTCAAACTCTAGTTTTGCCCAATCTGCAAAACTATTAAGAGGCAAGTTCTAGCGTGACTAAGACATTTGAGAGTTAGATTTTTTTAAAGAACTTAACATTTCATTTAAATTTTTAATATTAATTTCTCAAAGAATGTTATTTCAGTGCAAGACAGGTGGGACATTCCTCTTTCACAATATAAATCAACATGCGACCATGACATGACAACTTTTCCCATTACAGTGAACGATGGCAGTGTAAGTGACCATGGCTATTAGTGTTAGTTAAATTATTAATAGTAGTGATAGAAAAAGTAGTATAGTGTAAATAGTATTAAGAGTAGCAGTTGTAGTATAAGTCAAGGGAGAAGTAGAAATTGAATAGTTTTATGTATTTATGTTACATGTATGTCATACAGATATGTCAGTTATAAATATCATTTAAAGATCAAGAATTCAAGTAGATGTGGCAGATGAAGTTGACGTATACGTGCCAGGGTTAGTGTTAGTTATGGTGGAAATTTCAGTAATTCTAAAAAAGTATTTTATATATACCAAGTTTTGATGTCAATTTTGTAAGCGTGCATGTTCACAAAGGAGATGTAGTGAGGATGGATTTGGTAGTAGTAGTAATCGTATCATAGAGATATAACCATAGAGGAAACAAGAGCCCTGATCTCGCGATATAAGCAGAGAGAGAGATATGGACTCTCGATAGTTCCTTCCATCTCTTTTTACCTAAGCTTTGTGATTTGATGAAGAATGCAGGGCGAGAGGAGTGATGTGCGAGGGGAGAGAGTGAAGTCTGCAGTGCAGACAACTTAAATGACGTCTGCTACTCTTTTTGTCAACATCTGTACTAGTGAATGCTTATTAAATTTTTTTTTGTTCTTTGTAACTGCAAGTTACCCTGATTTCTCTCATTAGTTGTTGTTTAAACTGAGCAATAAAAGATTGTTTGCAGTGCAAACAGGTATACTCACTTTTTAACGAACGTAGTTTTCACACGTAAGTTTTGTTATTATAACCTCAAATTTTGTTTACCTATTTGCTTACATACATTCTATAAATTTATATGACTTTGCCAGATTTTCAAAAGATGCGGATTTAAGAAAAAAGTGGCCTAATAATTTGCATCTACCAATTTCCTTTGAAGTTAAGTTCCATCATGTGATATGCAGTGACCACTTCAGTAATGACAGTTTTCATAATCCTGAAGGGCGAAGCAGGAGGAGGTTGTTGTCAGGAGCACTTCCAGATTGTTCATCTAAACCTTATTTGTACACATTATTTGTAAAATAACAGATTCAATTACTAAACAACATAAAAATCTATTTGTTAACAATGTTTTTACAAAAATAACGCTTGAAACATTGAATTCTTTCCCTAAACATGTTTTGATTGATGATCACTTTCTAGAGCAAGAGGCGCTCATGGATCACAGGTCACAATTCATTTATTAATTATAGGAAAATACATTGACATTCGAATGGCACACGAATCAAAACTTGCAAACGATCAAAAGGAACGGGTCCGCATGCGAAATAATAAACTAACTATTTTTAATGGACAATAAAAAGAATATGTAATATATGTAAATGATGAATGTGTGTGTGTGTTTGTGTGTGTGTGTGCGTGTGTGTGAGAGAGAGAGAGAGCGTGTGTATGTGTGTGTGCATGAGTCTTGTTGTATCGTTATTATATTTTCTAATAAAATAGTCTGATGGTTCAAATTTCATTTGTTTTCTTATTTCGTATTCGCTTTATATTTTTTTCATAAAATATTTTTTTCATAAAATTTAGCAGTTACCTTGCAAAATTTTTACAAAAATGCATTAGCTGATTGTGAATTATTATGTTATTCCAGATTCAAATGTTATTTTTATCAGGTTCTGTACTTTCTACACTTTAGATTTCACTACCGATATTCTCGCGCAGTTTTAAATATCCCGCCTATACAAAAGTAAAAATACTGACCAACTTACAATAACCAAGCACTGCCTGACAGAGATGAAAGGCACTATCAGGCATCCATCTCGTTCTCTCTGCCTATATCACTGCCCCTTAAAGGTAACTGTACCCCTTGTTCCCTCTATCGTTATATCTCTATGAATCGTATTGATAGTGTCAATAGTATTTGATGTCTAAGTGTAAGTGGAGGTGCAAGTTCAAGTGTAGATATCCGTATTAGTGGCAGTGAGAGTGAAAGCGTCAGAGACAGTGGAAGATGTCCATGGCATTCCAAGTAACAGTGATTGTGTCAGTAATACTAGCAGTATTAATAATAGTGGCAATCTTAGTTGTAGTCTGATAGTAGTGTAAATGGAAGTTGAATTATGGCTTACTGTGATAGAGACAGTTACAGTAGAATTATCAGAACCTTTTGAAAATGTACACCTGGTTGCGATTGACAGTTACTGTGTTAGTGGTAATTGTATAATTAAAGATAATGATGTAAAAGGAGATTCGGTCTTAATAGTAGTGTATGTGTCAGTTCCAGTTTTAGTGAGAGTGGCAGTAGAAATGGAAGTCTCAGTTGACTCACTGATAGTGATAGTTTTAGTAGTAGTAATACTGGTATTATTAATAATATTAGTAGTAGTTATACAAAATAAAAAAAACAGAAATTTATTTACAAAATTTTTTTTACAAAATTTATTTACAAAAATTTAATTTTTATAAAAGACACGGAATAATTTTTGTATGAATTTTTATGATTTTTAAACTTTCAAATAATATTTTTTTTTACTTTTATGTTTAAAAGGTTTCATCATCATCCTGCAAGATAGTAAATAAATTAATTGCAAACACATTTTAATTGATGTTTTTTAAAATAAAATCTGACAAGTTAATTTCCATAGTCATATTGCCTTTGGTATACGATTTTGATTTCACCACAGTTGCATTACGTATAAAAACTTTCTATAAAATAACAGAACGAATAAATAACACAACAACAATAATATGAATGGAACGGTATCAAAATTGTACCTCGTACAAATTTATTTGTGGTGCAAATTTATCGATGTTTTCATTATAAATATTGCATTGTATTGTTGATCTCTCATTGTTATTCAAAATAAGTTTCATGATTCGAAAATTGTTGTTTGTTTGCTTGTTGATGAAAGTTTTTTTACTGTCGATTTGGTCAACGTACATAACTATAGAACTAAATAAATCAATACAAAGCACAACATATATTTTCAAGTATATTCATAATGGAATATACTTGATGAAATATCAAAATTTGTTGATAGTCATTATTTAAGCCCGATGGAACCAGCATGGAGGCTTCAAGAATTCCCTCTCTGCGGTAAAGGTCATCCAGTATTTTATTTACCTGTTCACGTAGAGAATAAACAAAAAATAGTTTTTTAAGAAGGGAAAATTGAAGAATCACTTGAAAATTGGAAAACCCCTTTAACAGCATGGATTGAATCGAATTAAACTAATGAAAGCGCAAGATCAATCAAATATTTGAACATTCCTGAATATTATACGTTTGATGATTCTACAAAACAATGGAACAAACGAAAACGTTCAGGAAAAAATATTTCAATTGGTAGATTGAATGTAGTTTCTCCAAAAGATCGAGAAATATTTATTTTTAAATTGATATTACATAAAGTAAAAGAAAAAAATCTTTTACACATTTAAAAACGGTTAAAAATATTACTTACGATACTTTTGAAGAAACAGCTGTTTTTATGGGATTAGTAGAGCATGATTTTCAAATCGATATAATTTTTGAAGAAGCATGTAACGTTATGCTACCTTTTCAACTTCGTAAATTTTTTGCATGGTTTGTTATGTCTGAAAATTTTTTTGGTAATATTATTTAAAACAAATACAAAAAATTTTTTGTAGAAGATTGTGAAAATGATGAAAATGAAGCTCTTTTACACTTGAATTAAATTTCCAAGTCTAAAAACATGTCTTGTAAAGATTTTAGTTCACCTTAACCAACAGAATCAATGGAAAAAATTTTGTTCATGACAATAATCAAAGTATTTTTAGTAAAAATAAAATTAATGACATGTTTTAACAACTAAACTATGATCACAATATAATTTTTCAAGAAATAATTAAATTTAAAAAAAAGATTTGTTTCGTTGATGGTCCTAGTGGGTCTGGAAAAAGATTTTTGTACAAAACATTAATTTACTACTTTATATCAATTGGAAAAGAAAATTTCAACAATGGCATGGGCAGGTATTGCTTCTATTCTACTTCGAGGGGAATGACCACTTACAGAACTTCTAAACTTCCTTTGGACTCGAACACTATAGAAAGTGCGTTTCTCCAGTTTAAATCGGATAAACAAAAATTTCGTGAAGCAGAAGTAATTATTTGGGACAAAGCTTCTATGATACCCAAACAAGTTTGAGAAATCATTGACAGAACTTTTAGAGATTTGTCTGATAGTAAAGAACGTTTCGGAAATAAAATAATAAATCTTGGTGGAGACTTTCGTCAGATTTTGTCAGTACTAAAACACGGAAACAAAATTAGTATTATTCAAGAAACTATAAAATATTCTTACATTTGGCCTTTGTTTCACATTCTTTATTTAAAAAATAAAGTACTTTCTATAGAAACAAAATTTTCCTCGTTGTTACTTGATATAGTAAAAATAAAAACAAGACTTTTAAAATTTCTGGTAGGTGGAAAAAAAATGATGTACGAGGTGTGTTCAAAAAATACCCGGAATTTTCGTTTTTTGGAAAGAATATTTATTTATTCATCTACATCGATGTTGTCTCCTTCAAAGTAGTCCCCACTAGATATTATGCACTTATGCTAGCGCTTTTTCCAATCCTTAAAACACTTCTGGAACTCGATCTTTGGGGTAGCTTTGAGCTCTTTCAGCGATGCACTTTTGATGTCATCTATGCTTGTGAAACGACAACCCATTAAGATTTTCTTGATTTTAGGAAAAAGGAAAAGGTCACAAGGGGCCATGTCTGGCGAATATGGAGGTTGGGGTATCATTACAGTGTTTTTTTTTTGCCAAAATATGACGAATAAGCAACGATGTTTTTGTTCAAAATTCAACAATTTCGGGACAAATTTTTCTGCCACGCGTTTCGTACCCAAAATGTTCGCAAAAATGTCATGGCATGCGCCAATCGATATGTCAACATCATTAGCAACTTCTCTGATTGTGATTCGGCGATCATTTATAACCATTGCTTTTACTTTTTTTACGTTTTCATCGGTTGTTGAAGTGCTGGGGTGTCCAGGGCATTTGTAATCTGCAATGTATTCACGGCCATCTTGAAAACGCTTGTACCACTCGTAGACACTTGCTTTTTTTATAGCAGATTCACCATAGGTCTTTGTTAACATTTCGCACACTTTGTTACACTTTATTCCATTTTTTACGCAAAACTTATTACAAATTCTTTGATTTATTTTTTTTAACAATCGAATATCGCAGAGTTCATGAAAACACGTCTAACCTAAATTCAGCTAAAAATTTTATCATACTTTATGGGCATGTATACCAACACGATAAAAAAAAAATTTTGACAATCGTATTCTCCAAACCCGCGAAATTTAAACATTCCGGGTATTTTTTGAACCCACCTCATATGTTCTAAAACTTTTCATAACATTGATGATTCTACTTTAAGCAAAGCTACAATAACGTCTCATAATGAGTACACATGTTTTTTGAACAAGAAAATCTGGAGTAATATGCAAGGAGAATTCGTAACTTACTACAGCATTGATTATGCAACTCATCAAGGAGTAAACAAGACAGATGGAAATATTTACATTAATTTCCCAACTGAATATTTGGATAGTATTAGAGGAGGTCTTTCGCCACAAGAATTACACTTAAAAATTAATGCTATTGTTATGTTGATACAAGATTTGAATATATTTGAAGGACTATGCAATGGTACAAGATTGAAAATTACGAAATTATTTGAATTCAACATAGAGGCTGAAATAATCACAGGCAAAAAAGAAGGAAACAGAGTCTTTTTTCCAAGAATAACACTTCATACAGAAAATTCTTCATCACTACCTTTTACTTTATATAGAAAACAGTTTCTATTTACGTTAGCTTTTTCTATGTCCATCAATAAATCTCAAGGTCAAAGTTTTAATTCCTTAGGATTATATCTTAGAAAACCATTACTTTCTAATGGACAATTGTATGTCGCATTGTCAAGATGTAAGAACTCAAAAACCTTTTTATTTCAATAAAAACTGAAAAAAAATTTCAAATTTAAAATGTTGTTTGGAGACAAATTTTTAAAAAACGAAAATTTATTCTTATGAAAATTTCTTGTAATAGTACTGTTACGTATAGGCTACGATAAACTTCCTTTTAAAAAAGTTAAATAAATACCACAAGTAGACTTATTACAACAAAAGTTTGTTTCTTTTTTAAATTTTTCTTTTATCCTGTTTTTTAAACAAAATAAGCAAGATACGTTATCTTATGAAAATAAGAGTGAAACATTCCTAAATTTTATGTTATTAAAAACACATTTACCACAATTTGTTTCAGGAAAATTGTCATGGAAACAAAATTTTACCAATGTAAACGGTGTAAGCTAAAATTTTCAAGTAATAAAGTAATATCAAGACATAAAAAAATCCAGAAGAAAAATTCTGTTAATGTGTTTTTTTTTTATAATTATCATAGTAGAAAGGAAAAATTATTTACGTGACATCAAAAAATGTAAAAAGATAGACAAAATATTAAAATGTGCCAGATTTAATAGTTGTTCCAAAAGAAATCATCACTTACAAAGGCATATGAAATGCCATGAGAAAAACGTGTAAAAAAAAATTTGTTAAAATTGCGGTGAGGGTTACTTTAAAGCAGAACATCTGAAAAGACATATACAATTGTGTAATGAAAATAAAAAAGATAAAGAAATGAAAAATAAAAAATTTAAAATAATAATCGTGTTAGTATGATTGGATTTTATGATTTAATATTAATAACTTATGTTTACGTAAACTGATTCCTACTAAAGGAAACTATAAAAAATGGGGTTTGGAATGAATGCCTTAATTAGAGACGACCAAACACAATATTTACTTAAAAAAAAATTATATAATATAGTTAGAGGATATTTATATGCAACTACTTTTTTAAGTAATAAAATTATATTTTTGCTTTATATTTTTTTATAACATAATGTTTTATTCAATCAGTTTTGTTTTGTTGATAATATTTATTACTCGCTCTCAAGAATGAGACATATAATAGAGGATGATCTATGTAGGGGGGGGGGGGGGGTGGGGGGGGGGGCGGGGGGGGGGGCGGGGGAGCTAGTGCTCACCATAAAAATGTACAACTATATATAATAATAACGATAATAATAGAAATAATAATAAAACCATACAACTATATTTAACTTTTAAATCTAAAACATGTAAAAGTAGTTAATTATGTATGTAAGTCATGATGTAAAAAATAGGGGAAGCTGGGGGGAGTCTAATGGGGAGCTGAGAGGGAGCAGGGAGGAGCTAGCCCAAAATTTTTCGGGTTTACTGTTGGGATGAAAACAGAAGAAATTTACCTTATTTAGGGGTAAGCTGGGGAAAATTGGGGGGGAGGGGGAAGTTTGGGGGTGAAGGGGAGCTAGTACCTACCCTTAGATCATACAACTATATAATATAGGAAGTTATATATATATATATAGTGATAAGGACTACACATCTTCCACCCCGCCACACCCCCCCTCCCTCAAATCACGGGTAAATTAGTTATATTTTTACGTGTTTTAAGTGATCGTCATTTGTTTGTGCCGCCCCTCAACTCCCCTCACCTCCCCTCCGGCCAGCCCTTGACAAATCTATCGTTTTCTCCGTGATTTCACGTAAAAATCATATTTCCAATTTTTTGTTGCCCCCCCCCCCCCCCCCCCCCCCCCCCCCCCCCCCCGCTAAACCCCCCCTTACTTGTTCTTACCCCTTTTTAAGAACTTAGAAATTTTCAGTGTTTCTTGACCCCCCCTTCAAGAACTTAGAAAATTTTCAGGAATTTTCGACCTCCCCCCCTCAAAAACTTAGAAATTTTAACCCAATGCTTATTTTCATAGACAAAGATAGCCAAACACACCCGAAATACACTATATTTCCGAACTCGGCCGAAAACAGACGAATAATTTTAATTACAGACGAACCACCTCACGAAAGCCCTCTAACATCGTCGAATATTGCCGAAAACAACCAGATGCAGCCGAAGCCGATCCATAGACAGTAAATATACAGATGCAGAGCAATGGAAACGGACCGTGAGTGACAAAAGTTATGAAAAGATAACGGTAGAACCGTACGCTCTAGCTCAATACGACATAAAAATATGATAAAACTCAAGTACCTACAACCAAATAACCAAATGTACTCGCACGCTTATAAGGGTACGTATTATGGGCCAGTTACTCGACGACGTTTTCATTATCCATCGATTTTGAAAATAACAACAATTACTATTAATGTTTTGGCACCATTTGAAGCGCTAAACTTTACAGAAAATATTTCTACAGCAAAAATGATAAAAAAGAGTACACAAAAAAGATTTTAGTGAATAAAAAGTTGAGTAATTTTTTGTATACATTATAGGCCTCCTGTTTTTAATTTCTCCACCTGGCCCATAATGTATGACCATATTATGAACGACGCCAAAAATTACGTATACACATTAACAAAAAAAATCACCTATGGTAAATATCATATTTTTTTACAATGTTAAAGTAAACGAATTTGGATTTGTAAATGAGAAATATTTTATTACCAAGCATTACTTAATTCTTTTTATACAAAGAACGATTTGAGTTGTTTTAACCTCAGGCAAAATTATAAAGACTCTTTTGGCTCGGTTTTACATCTTATAACATTTAATTCCTTTATTCTATCGTCAACAGCTTTTGTCGCTTCTTTGGCTCCTTATATTCCCTTATTTTTTTCATCCAACAATTTTTTCCTTTCTGCTTGACGCATCTTCTTTTTTTGTGCTTCAAATTCCTTTTGTTTATTCTGATTTTCTTTTTGAATACACAAGTCCCAAAACTCATTTGACGTTGCAGCTGCTACCATCTTGGCTTTTTTGATTTTTCAAGATTTTCTCTTTTTTTTAGGTAAATAATCGGTGAGTAATAAGAAACGATTAGAGATGCGTTCACCTTTAAGAGTAGTTCTATGTTAATAAAAATATTGCAAGAAAATGGAAAACTTTTGGAGTACAAGAAATATATAAGAAAAAATAAACCTTGGACCAACCTTTATGATTTTCTTTTTTGTTTTTATTTGGTTCCTGTTTAAGATTCATAATTTATTTATAAATGTCATCTTTAGAAGATAATTTCTCCTTATCTTCACTAACAGTTGGGGTAGGATTGCTCAGCAATGAGGTTTCGCCTACAAAATATAATTATATAAAAAATAGTAAAGTTCAACTCTTGAGCAAAAATATAAAAACATATATACTTACTTTTAGTACATTTTAATGTGGATTCGTCATTAATTTCATTTAAATTATTGGTCAAGCCACGCAATTGATCCACATTGATATCTGGTTTTTCAAAAAAATCGCCAATCTTTATTCAAACATCATTTGATAAGGTAAGACTGCCACGAGACTCCAAATTATTTACTGTATCATCATCAATCACAGGTGTTTGTGCCATTTCGGAATCTTCAATGTTATCCTGAATTGTCTTACTATAACTAAATAGAGATCAAACAATGTGTGATCTATCTGTCACCGGTGCAAGTAGAATTTCTTGGTCGATGAGAACTGCCTCTATGCTCGAAGATTTATTAGTTAAAAAATTGCCTAGAAAAACATCTCAAACTCTCATTCTCGCCAAAAATTCAAACATATTTATGCTTTAAATTTTTTTTAAGTTATTCAAAATTAAGAAAGTCAAAAAAATCTAATTCTAGCTGAAAATTGAACTGTTCTAATCAAATTTATAAAAAAAAAATAAATAAAATTAACGTTTGTTAAAAAGTGTTAATACTAATGAAGAACAATAAACGATTTTTTCGCCAAAAAAAATATAAAAACAAGCGTGAAAAGATAATTAATGCGACTATTGTTGTTCTACTATGTTATGATGTAAACAAATTACGAAAAGTTTTATCTAATTGCGCAGATACTTATTCTTCATCATCTTTCTCTATGCTCTTCGAATTTACATTCACATTTCCTTTTAGTCTTTTACAATCACATTTCCTTTTAGTCTTATCCAATACTTAAATAAACCTTTGAATTTCTTATTACTATTTCATATTCCACGTGACCAGGATACTTTAAAATCGTTTTGTAATTGTTAATCAAGAGATTGTTTAAATTCTTCTAAAAATCCACTACCTACTTGATTAAAAATAATTTTTTGTGTTGTTATAGCTTTTTTATTCTTTTTTTTACTGAATGTATCATAATCTATAGCATTTTCGTTGAAAGGCCATAGTCCAGTGCACTTGACGCCACTTCGAACAATTAAAGCTTCATCTCTTATATTCTCAAGTGTAACTTAGATAACATTCAAACAATGTATTTTTCTCTGACGACTTGTATTATTATCTGTTTTCCACATGCTGACAGTTTTTGACCAGCTTGCTTTGAAAGGTGCGAAGAAAGACAGACTTTACCGTTAAGATATGCGGGTTGAGTGAGGAAGCAACCTAATAATTTCAATATCGTGAACTCTACAGAATATTATCAGTGGTATAGGAGCATGAGATAAATGACCATCCAAGTAGATCACTATGGGGAACTTAAGCTTATTTACAATTGCCCAAGAATTAAAATATATTTGTTATGTACTCAAAAAAAATCTCAGTGGT
>JAPYYV010013802.1:17500-19240 GCA_030522625.1 Copidosoma aretas
CGACAACGACCACTACGATGATGACGATGATAATGATGATGATGATGATGAGGATTATACGGAAGACGATGATGATAACCAGGAATGTGATATAAACGATAATAATGGCGATCATGATGTTGTCGATAATGATGTTGACGTCAAGGATGATTATATGAATGAAGTTAATGATGATGATAATGACAACAACAACGATGATGATGAAAATGATGATGATGTCTATGATGATGACAATCATGCTGAGCACAATGATAATGATGATGATGATGGCGACAATGATGATGATAATAAAGATGATGGTGATAAAATGAAAATGTCAATCAAAAGCAACTTCATCCAAAAAGGATAAAATTTTATCAACGTTTTAGTGGTAGCTCAGCCTATGTTAAGTATGCTTGTAGGGCTTATTGAAGAGTTTTAATTTAGAAAACAGTTAAGGGGTCTCACCAAAGCTAGTATTTTAAATAAAACCAATTTGCGCAAGAGCTTTAGGAGATGTTAAGCTCATATTCAGCATGCTAATTGGGCTTATGAAAGCAATTTTATTTAAAAGACAGTCACAAGATGTTAAAAGAGCGATTTTACTTTACAAAAGCAAATTACACAAAGCCTGAAGGAGAGACAAAGCTTATGACTAACAAGCCTAACCAGCTTAAATGTATGGCTGAACTTAAAAGACAGTGGAAACATCTTCCAAAAGTAATTTTTCTTGAAATGATCAAGTCACACCAAGGGTGAAGAAGTAGCTTATTTCATAAGAAGCAAACTGAGGGGTCTGACGATAGCTTCTAAAGTATAAAAACCGTATTAAGATCTGACGAAGGTTCTCTAATTAAAAAAAAACCTGACTCAAATATTTGGAAAGTAGTTAAGCTTTTAAGAAGCAATTTCAGAGGGCAATTTCAAATAAATTTAAAATAGAGTTTAACGATCTTACGAGAGTGATCTGACTTGAAAAAAGCAATTTATACAAAAATTTAAGGATTAAGTTAGCTTGTTAGGATCTACTTATAAGGCTTATAAGTGTGACTGAAAAATCTCACTAGAGTAACTTGACTATAAATCAGCAAGATACACAAGATACACTAAGGCTCAAGAAGTAGCTTAGCCCATGGCGAGCAAGCCAAGATTGCTCATAAATGCTACTAAACTTAAAAGACAGAAAAAAGTTCTCACAAAACCGCCTTAATTTAAAACAAGAATTCACACAGAGGATAAATAAGTATTGAGATCAGAAAACCAAAAAATTTCATCAGAGCTACTTAACTTGTGAATAAATGAAAAATATCTATTACGAGTGACCTAATAAATAAAATAAGTTTTTCGAACGTTCAAGGGGTAGCTTTGGGGGCTTATAATAGTGAATTGTTTGAAGATACAGCTGCAAAGCTTTGCCGAAGCCAGTCCACGCAATACAAGTTAGTTAAAAAAACTCTATAGAAGTATCTCAATTTACAATAATTAAGTTACGGGGGCTCATAAGAGTAACTGAAGTCAACAGATAGTCAAAAGGTCTAACAATAGAGACTTGACTAAAAAAAAAAAAAGTTTTAAAAAGACTTAAGAAGTGGCTTGGTTTATAAGGAGCTTGATTATAGGGTTTATAAGACTAAGAAGACAGTCAAAAGATCTTGCAAAAGATATTTAATATATAGAACGCGGCTTCTATACTCGATTTTTCGAACATAATTATTTTTTAAGCGTGTGTGTGTGTGCAATCACATTGCACCCACACATGCA
>JAPYYV010013803.1:0-11130 GCA_030522625.1 Copidosoma aretas
GATCTTTTCTTAACTTGCTTTATCTCTTTCTAATATTATTATGCTTCAAAGTGATTTTTGCTGCTCACAAATTGCTCTGCTTGGTGTTCTGCGCAACACCGTTAGTTCACTTACTGACGAGGAAGCTCCTCTCAGCTTGCTGTCACTCAATATTGCCATGTAAATAAATGTGTATAGTTTGACCAGTATCAGCTTGTACGTATATTATTTACCCGCTGTACCTATCCTTGCATTCGACTTGGGCTGTGCCTCGTACGCATCAAGCCCTCCACGAAACACCATCTACACGGAAAAACAAGTTCGATGAATCTTTACCGTAAAAGCCTCGATAAAGTCGTGTCCAACGAATCTGCACTATAATTTTTACTGTAGCTGCACGGTAATTTTTTTTTAGCAGAAAAATTTATTTTAGCTAGCTACACTTTTTACCGTGAAGCTACAGTAACTTTTCCCCTGATTGAGGAAAAAAAGACATCAACGGTAAATCGTGTGTCGATGTTATATATTTTAACCTTATTCATTGAGTTTTTAAATTTTAATGAACTCCGGTATTCAGAATATCATTATTCTCTAAATTCTGACATTACTAATTTACCACCAACTTCAGCCTCCATAGAATTGCACATCCGTCGAGCATTATACAATACTTATTATCAATTTCACTGCTGGCACGAAAACTCACTGCAATTAGATCCACAATTATATGGATACGAAATCAAGAATAGTGTTGGTTGCGAAAAAAATTGTTGTTACTACCACCCATAGATGATTTGGTGCCTAGTTGTCACTGCAAAGTTTGCGTTCGTACATCATGTTGCTGTGAGAGAAACAAAATTCCATGTTTTTAAATTCCATGTTTTTCATTTTGTGAATACAAAAAAACAAACACTTGTAAAAACAAGTACAACGGAAAGTAAATTATGTATTAAAATAAAAAGATTATCTTATTATGCATAGAGCCAAATAATTTTCCTCAGTCATAAATTTTATAATTGTACGTATCCTCAAGCATAAAACCATATATTAATAGAATACTAATTTGAATATTAATTATGTTTAATATAGAATAATATCAAACATAATTAAATTTAGTAGCACTCAAATCACTTGGACATTATGTAGGGAAAATACAAAAAAAAAGTTCGAATGTAGCTTGCAATTTTCCTTAATCAAGTGTGAATTATAAATATCCCAAAAATTATGTAAATACAAAAAAAACAGCTGATAAAAAAAAAACTGTTGAGAATCAATAATAATCAGAGGAATAATACTCGCAAAAAAAGTACGTTTTCGAAAAAAGTATACAAATTTTTTTCATTAATAGTTATTAACATTAATGGTTGGTTGAAAAGCAATATTCTAAATATTTAAAGATTTATAAATTTACTTTAATGCACTTTTCAAAAACTTGCAAGAGATCTTTTCTTCTTAACATAGACCAAAGTACAAGAAAAAAATTTGTCCGGCTCAAGAAATGACGTTTCCGAGATTTTTGTTTAAACAATAAAATTTTAATCAAACTGTGATAATATTAAGTAAGAGATATCAGTGGATTCAGAATCAAAATCGAAAAATGTATAATAAACACCATGTTTTCACTACAGGCTCACTTTTGCACCTAAAGCAAGCCTTCATAAACAAAATCTAAAACGAACACCAACCACAAAACCTATGTTGAAATTAGTAAAGCAACACTAACTGAAGAAGAAAGTTTTTAAAAATCGTGAAAATATTAATTAGATCAAAAGTTATTAACAATTAATGTTGGTTGAAAAAGCGAAATTCCGAACCTTAAAAGATTTATAACTTTTTTCCGATGCATTTTTCGAAAAATTTACATGAAACCTTTTTTTCTTAAAATAAGCCAATTAACATGAAAATAAATTTTCCAATGCACAAAACCCAGTTTTTGTTATTTGTTAAACCAATGGCGTTTTAAACAAATTCCAGGATTGTCAACCAAAAACAACCAGCGAATTCGCATTCTACGCCCAATATTACATAGAAATCACCTTATTATGTGAGTAGACACCCCGTTGCACACGGGATCCTACTTAGCACCAGGACTAAAATGCCTATTAGCTCAATACGGAATTCAAATAAAATAAAACACTAGCACCTAAAACCAAACAACTAAATAGTATTGTCTGCTCAAACTGATTAATAATGAATAATTTATTTAGTCATTCAGAATGTAAGCAGAGTAGTACATTGGGTTTCAATACAACGTACATAGAATAATCACACCTTATCGGAATCGGACAGATCAACCCACTCATGGAAATGGTGGAAAGAAAACCAGACACTTGCAAACCTTGATTACGTTGTAGTCCAGTGAACTATAACTAATATGTAATTGACTATGAGTCCCTATCAGGAGCAATGTTATCTATATACAAAATATGATTAGCACTATTTTTGTGTGTATTATATATACTACATAGTTTTATGATACTTTTTATCATGATGTAGACAGACAAGGTTTGCTGGATAGCACATGCTTTTGACAACGGAGAAAACCAATTAGATTTTAGATCAAAAAGCTACATATTTGCCTATTAAAAAGCATGTGTTTTAATAGAATGTTCTCCTACAACGTCAAAAATAATCAACTTTGTTCAACTGTAGCAGAAAATAAAAAACGTGACTAACAGTAGTACCGCTAATTAAACAGATAATAGATAGGGGACCCCTACTATTGAGCTCACTATTAAATTCAAATAAATTAAAACCAACTTACCTGAAACCAAGTCATCAAATTAACTCGGACGATTACAATATTTATTACTATATAATTTATTGACTGATTCAAAGTAATTTCAATGAAAAGTAACAAAAGGATCCCTAGCTACTTCAACCAAATAACCTAATATACTTTAACCTTATAACCGAAGGGAAAACAATTAATCACAGTAAAAACTATTTATTATTTTTATTGATCGAGTTATTAAAAGAGGGGTGTTATTATAATTATCTCATAACTAATTATAGAATCGTGCGCTTGCAGTAAGTACAGAAGAAAGTGGCATTTATGTGTGAAAATTTTTTTTTTTAATTGGGCATCAATGTATGAAGTTATACTTTTTCGGCCCACAATATATGTAGATGTGGCTGATTCGGCCCTAGATTTGTCGATGTGGCTGATTCTGTCGTAATATGTTTGGCGATGATCCCAGCTCTTACGCGCGTACTGGAATGAATTAAACAAATTTAAAGGCCGAAATTTATTTCTACCTTGGGTGAAAAAATATTTTAAGCCTGCTTTAGCGGGAGGAGTTTAGAGGACATAAGTAGTTATTTGATAAGTCAAATTTCGCTGATTCCAATGGTGTCCTTATTAACCTCCTTAAACCCGTATTAGGAGATATTTGATATCAAAGTTTGCAAATTATAAACAACCTAATATGGAGAAAACTGAAAACATCTTTTATTTGTAACAGTAATCAAGGAGTCACATATTAAAACAGTGACTGTATTATAGTAAAAATTCTCTTGTATCATACGCTACCTCGCAAAATATAGTTTACCTTGGAAAAATTCCAAATATTCCGTAAAGTATTGATCGAGTCGCAGTATTAGCAAGGTCGAGACAGAAACTCGACATTTTTTTTTTTTGAGACGCAAGACACGCGCTCTTGAATATTTCAAACTTATACTGCAAGTATTTACAAAGTAGTTATATTTTATTAAGTCCCTGTCATCGAGTACTTATATAGATTAATTGAAGTTAATTTTTTATTGTTCAAAACTTTCTTCATTAATTCCAACAGAAAACAAATAAAGCAATTATACGTAATTTACGACACAGCACTTAATGTTTCTTTACGATACAGCTATACATATACATGATGGTGCTCACACATACGTTCTTACAACAGTAAATAGCCCACAGCGATGTATTGAAGGTGGTGTAATTATTGTTAGAATCATGACATTTGGTAATTTACTGTGTTCTTAAAAAATATTTCAATATTTAATAAATGGAGCACTCATCCACTTATCTTTCGTAAAATTAGAATAATAAACATCTAGTGGTACTGTTAAATCTTAAATCGAGTGGTATTATATGTCAATAAATTTATCGTAACTGTAAAATCACCTTATTCACCAATGAAACAATTTTAAAAGTATAAGACGCAATGAAAATCAAATAATTCATCAATAGAAAATCCTATTTATATACAAATTATGGAAATTCATTATATTTATGAAATATTGTCAAAAAATTTTTGAAAAAAATGTACAAATGGAGTAAAGAATTATTTATCTATTTAAAAATTACCAAATTAATAAAATAAAATAAATAATTCTATATAAATATTTATTAATGTCTAGAAAAGCTGCAACTAATATATATTTTTTTAAAGTTTTGAAATACTTATTACATTAATTGTTGAATAGTTCATTGATTTATATAAAAAAAATTGGAACAAATTAAAAAAAAACCAGTAACTAAATATTTATATTAAAAGTCGGTTACAAACCGCAATATAGAAGGAAGTGATAAGTAGCTAACTCACAGAGTTAGCTCTTGATCAAGTTGACACAATGTACGGTACGTATAAATGAGGTGGCGAGTTCAAATCCGGTAAAAAGAGGTTTTTTTAGAAATTTAAAATTCTCTTTCGTTAAAAACGTTTGAAAGGGGGAAAATTAGGAATAATTGATTTAGTAATCTTTATGATAGACTAAACAAAGTAGGCATTGAGAGAGTCATTTATAGTTGATACGTATTTTTAATATACAGTGTAAATTGTATATTTTTTCAGATACATTTTTCTTGTTATCAAATAGAATGTTCTGTCTAACTATAAAGAAAGAGCTAGAAATAAATAAACTATGTAAGCATCCACTTGTTTGTTTTGATTTTTCTATTTAGGTAACACAAAAAATTTCTGAACCTTGGAAGCAAAAGTGCATGCCGATATTGTTAATATTTCGATTGTTAATATCACAGATCGCAGAGGAAGTCCCGCTCACTGATCATCTCTTAACGCGGTATGGGAAAACGTTGTTTTATCATTCGTAGTAGCCACTAAACAAAAGGCCATCAGCAGTTGCTAAGTTACTCCTCGGAAAATGTAGCACTTCAACGATGATATGCTTCAATTTCTGGTCTTTATTTTGATAACCAAAGTGACTGACATTTATCTCCACTCCTGTTGGTCGTGGATTAACTTTTTTTTTAATTTGCAGAAAAATTAAAGCAATGCAAAACAATAAAAACAATTGTCTAATAATATAAAACCAAAAGATTTTAAATATGTGATTAAAGTCTAAATTTTACAATAAATTGATATTTTCAAGTTTTTTTAGTTGCAAATTCCATTATTCGTGAACAATCCAGCAGATCAAGTTAAGGATAATCAGAAGTATCATTGCTGAGGGGTGAGAAAAGGGGTGTACCCAGCCCTGCGCAGCACTAACCTCCTTACCGCGTACCTTCTCCCGCAGCCTATAAACTCGATAATTCGTTCACGTTTCACATTGATTTACTTAAAAATGCGCCATAACGTGCCTCGAAACTTTACTCACCGATTGTAAAAATAATAATTTATAAACAGATATAATTTTTTTTATATCTCTGCATTTTTAAGTTTTTTGTCTATGTCAAAAGATGATTTGAGTCCCACAAAAACGTATTTTAAAGAGCTTCGCTTTAACATGAATTCATTTAAAAAAATGACCCGTAAAAAATGCTGAAAAAATTCATGGTGATTCAGGACACTTTAAAGAACAAATTCACAAAGTTTTGTAGTGATCTCTGTATTTTCATACAACTCCCGACCATCCTTAAGTTTGGGACTGATACTTGTACATAGCGTATACTATATTTTGATGAATTTTTAGCATTGTAATTCTATTCCAAGAATAGTTATTTAAACAGAACGAAAAAGACGATTTGCATGGTTTTTTGTCAATTGCGACCGGACTATTGGTTAAAAAAGGAATTTTTTTTTTTTAGTTGTAGATAATTTAGTGGGCGGAAAATTTTGAATAAATCGTTTTACTTCACGGCCATTCGATTTTCTAATAGTTAATAAAATCTGTGAAAAAACACCGATTTCCAGCAGTAAGTTGTTAATAGCTTAAAATTCAATCATAAAAATGTGTTTTAAAATACTTATGCCACCTAAAACAATATTAGGAAGCAATTAAAAAAATAAAAAAAGAGATAAGATTTCCCGGAAGTAATTTCGACTTTTTGTCTAGTCTATAACACGCCTATAGAATTGTAACTTAAAGACAAAATTTTTATAAAAGGAAGGATGCTGTCAATAGTTATCTCATATAATGTCTGAGTTATCATGAAAGATCGGGGGTTGCAGTGCGTAGCGTGCAGGGGGGCGAAGCCCTACAAGTAGATATGTCGTAGGTGACCGCCAAGGCAGTTAGCTAACCGTGGGCAGATAGACTATTCAGTTATCAAAGAACGTCCATTCATCTAATTGACTAGGCATTTAGCTAACTGCCTGAGACACCTCCGGCATTTAGAAAAGCAAGAATAATCATGTTTGAAAAAATGTTTAATATGCACGTATTTTGTATTTCATTGCTTTCAAATATTTACAATACAGTGCTTTGTCATAACATTCATGAACAATTTTGCCATTACATCATATACAGGATAAACAATCAAAATGTTTTTTAATTTATTGGGCGCTTTGCGCATCCACCCCCATATGGGTCAGTGTGTTTATTCTGGCCAATAAGCTTCAAACGACATATTTCATTTTTATTACAATTATTTCAACTGCGACATTCTCTAAGATTATAAAGGTATTAAGAAGTTTCCTGTGTGACGCCAAGGCAACCACTTGCAAAACTTCCAAGTACTGACTTGAATCAGGGTATAAAACTTAAAAATTCAGTTTGCTGCACATATACACCTGCTCATTCTCGTTTCATGATTATCCGTTCAGAAATCGTGCACAATGTTGTAGATAATTGGAATGACTTTAATAATTTTATCTTTGGACATTATTATTATGAATCAATAAAAAATAGTTCAGATTATTATAATAACATAAGTAAAAATGGTAATTACGGTACTTGAATAGAGATAAAAAGTTTTGTCAATATTTATGACATTTATGTTAATGTTATTCAACAAAATACGAATTATGTGTTTGGCAATCCGATGAGTGACAAGAACTTAATATTACTGTTATGCGGTATTATAGATTCTGGTCATTATAGTATTTTAGACTACAAAAATTGCGGAATCGATAAAGATAGGAAAGAATTAAACAAATATACTCAAAGATCAGTTGAAAATTATATAAATAATGATAAATCGATCATAGAAATTAAGTTTTAAAGAAAAATAAAAAAAAAAACAAAAAAAATTATTAAATAAAAAAAAACAGATTTTTTGGAAATTCATACTTATCAAAATCCAAAAGTATTAGGAGATGGAAATTGTATGTTTAAACGTTTTTCATTATTTTTATACAATAATCAAAATAAGATTAGAAATAGTTCAAAATGTTATGAACAAATTGAATATTTATAAGGACACCATTGTGAAAAACAATTTTTATAATTCAATTCAAAACATTATTGATTATTATAACTGTATGAGTAAAAACAAAAATTATGGTAATAAAATTGAAATCAGGAGTTTTGACGATATTCATAATATTAATGTAAAGGATGTTTCTGGAAATTCTAATAAAACTTATGGAAATTTATCGGGTGAAAAAAATTTAGTAACATCATATAATGAAAACAAAAATTTTCCTAATCACGACGTTATTAAATGCTGTAGTTTTAAAACAAAAATTAAAGTTAATGATACAACAAAAACTATAAAAAATAAAAATAAAAAAAAAATTTGAAAAATATGTAGTAAAAAAATAGTTAGAGACAAAAAAAAATTAATAATACTGTAAATTTTGTTAAAAAATGTTTAAAACGTAAAAACGAAAATATTTATGATAGTCAGATGTTTAATAAAAGAAGAAATATAGCATCAAATTATACTACTAAAACTTCTATAATTAATTATTTTGGAGAAATGAGTTTTGAATGTCTATTTTGTTTTTTTGTTTTTTGGAAAGAAAAGAGGAAAAAGTTTTGTTGTAAAAAAAAACAAATCATTCTACCCCCATGAAGCAAATACGATGAATCATTAAAAAAATTGTTGTTACATGACGATAGTTTCCGAAAATTAATAAGATACTACAATAATATATTTTTCCTACCTCGGGCACTTTTGCAATCCTGGTACACCCTCGGTAGAAAAAACAGCGTTCGCCACTCATGTGCATCTGACCAGGGGGGTCCCAACAGTCCCTCGGGCGTTCCTTCGCAAACGCCCTCGGACCCAGGGGCCGCCCTGGAGAGATGCACATTTGTGACGAAAACTACTATTCTTTTGCATCATTCACTGATAATATTGTACATGGACAAGAATGCTATATATAATTTAAAGTTACAACGTCAAGTTTTTCATTCAACACCTAATACTTTAAAAAATTCAAGGAATATTAAGCCTTGTAATAGCCAACTATACATATATGATAATGTCCATGCAATTGAAAAAAGACTTAAGTTAAATCCAAATTTACTTAAAGAACACTTAAAAATTCTGACAAAAATTTTAAATAAAAATTCAATATCGAAAAGTTATAAATATCTATATCAGATTACAAAGTCACAAAAGTACAAAATTTTTTTCTTGCGTAAAAATGGTGAACAAAATAATAGGTACAACAAACCAGTAACAGCTGAGTGTAGTGCAATTATAGTTTCTCAAACTGAAATTTTTGATGACTTTGATTTATGTGTTGATCCTAAAAACCTTCCAGATAATATGCCAACTCATACTTATTTAAATAAATTATATAAATATGTAGATCCTATGGTTTTTCCTTTGTTATTTTCATCTAGTGATTTAGGTTGGAGTACAAATTATTTTCGAAATCCAAAAGAAAAAATTCAAACCATTTCAAGTTTGCAATATTACATTTACAGATTATCATATTGACCAAAACATTTTCAATTTGATCCTTTTTTAAGAGCAGGAAAATTGACACAACAATACTTTTTAAATGCTTCTATTATTTTAGAAAATAGTCGTATGAACTATTTAGGAAATAATCAAAAAAAATTACGTATTAAATGTTATCAAGAATTATTGGATCATGTTATGAATAGTGCATCTAATGTTACACAAAATTTTGAACAAAAAGAAAATATTGGAAACCTTTTTATCTCACCTTCAACGTACATAGGTGGACCTCGATATATGCAACAGAATTATCAAGATGCAATGGCTATAATGAGAAAATGCGGTAGACTGGATTTGTTTATAACTAAGAAATTAAAGATGTATTAAAAAATTTTCCAAAGAACACTTTACCAAAAAAATGGCTATCCACAATTACAAAATGATATACTAAAAAAATGCCTATTCAGAATATAGAAGAAACAACGTGTCAGACAAAAATATATGCAGAGTTAAAAATCGGAATAAAAAAAATGTTGTTGACAACTCAATGGTTGTACCATACAAAAAGTTTTTATTAATGATATACAAATTTCACATAAACGTTAAATACTGTGCATCAATACAAAGCATAAAATACATATACAACTATATTCATAAAATAATCGATGGAGTATTTTGTAAATTACAAAAAGATATAAATTGCGAAAATGAAGTTTATGATGAAATTAAACACACATCGATGCACGATATTTAAGTCCAATGGAAGCCACTTGGAGATTACAAGAATATCCCATCTGAAGTAGAAGTCATTGTGTAGTAAATTCTCCAGTACATCTTGAAAATAAGCAAAATATAATTTTCGATGAAAACCAAATTTCTGAATCTTTAAATAATTGCAGAACACAACTTACAAATGGTTTGAATTGAATAAAACAGATGAATTCGCTCAAAATTTAAAATACATAAATATTTCAGAATATTATAATTTTAATAAAACGATCGAAAAACGGAAAAAAGGACAACGTTCCAGGAAATATACTGCAATAGGTAGATTGAAGGATATTTCTATGAAAGACCAAGAAAAATTTTACATGAAGTTGATATTATATAAAATAAATGGTTGTACATATTTTCAAGATCTAAAAACATATGAAGGTAAAACAGACACAACTTTTAAAGAAACTGCAATTAGCATGGGTTTACTTGAACACGATTTACAAATGGAGACTATTTTCAAAGAAGCCAGCGTTGTCATATTACCAAATCAATTGAGGAAATTTTTCGCATGGTTTTTACTTGCAGAAAATATTGAAGGTGATAAAATCTGGAAAATGTTTGAAAACACGTTTACATAAGATTGAAATAAATAAAGAAAATCAAGCACTTTTACATTTAAATGAATTGTTTGAATTAGAAAGTAAATATAAATAATAAAGTAAATCAGTGATCCGTTGGAGGCGAGGTGGAAAATTGTATACATAGTGTATATTAATTTTCTCTGTATGTTTTTTCGTAAGAATCGCTGCTTAAACACACGACCCTCTGTACACCGGACAGATGCTCTTACCAACTGAGCTATCGGGGGCCGTGAGCTCCACACGCTGTAGGTTCTTACTAATCTCATTCCTGCATTTTTTTAAATTCTTCCGGAGAGTCCCTCTCAGATCCAAGACTCGTATTAATTAATTCAGATGTATATCAGCGCCTTCCGATTTTATTATATGAATAAAGAAAATCAGTGATCCGTTGGAGGCGAGGTGGAAAATTGTATACATAGTGTATATTAATTTTCTCAGTATGTTTTTTCGTAAGAATCGCTGACTGTGCGTCAGCCTAATCAAACATTTTAAAACTATATTCTAACTTACAACTTAATAACGATTTTTCGGAAGAATGAAAGCAAGAATGAAAAAAATCTTCCCCGAGTGTGGCTTGAACAATTTACAATACAATTTTTCACCTCGCCTCCAACGGATCACTGATTTACTTTACAATTCATATAATAAAATCGGAAGGCGCTGATTTACATGTGAATTAATTAATACGAGTCTTCGATCAGAGAGGGACTCTCCGGAAGAATTATTAAAAATGCAGGAATGAGATTGATCAGAACCTACAGCGTGTGGAGCTCACGGCCCCCGATAGCTCAGTTGGTAAGAGCATCTGTCCGGTGT
>JAPYYV010013806.1:0-11898 GCA_030522625.1 Copidosoma aretas
ACTTTTCCCATATTCTGTGTTGAATAAGCTGTAAGCTCCAAAAAAAATCATGGAGATTGGTCAATTCGTTTTGGAGATATTTTATTTCCGGAAAAAAAACCCGTTTCGTCCCACTGTGCGGCGATGCTCTTATACAACAGTACAGCACCCGACTACAATTTACGATCTTCTTTACACCTTGATTTCAGGATAAATTCCACAGAAGTGATAAAAAGCATACAGAAACATATAGTGATTGACTTAATGGTATATTATCTACCAATGGGAAAAAATTAATGAATGCTTTAGGTCAAACAGGTATGGCCACCCTCGGCTTCGCCTCCGGTGGCAATGCATGATCTAAGCATTTCTTATTTCCTTCCGTGGTTTGTATACGATTTTTCACCAATCCTACACTGGGAACCTATTTTCTGGGAATATTTTCTCCCGAAAAGCGATAAGAATGTTTACTCTTTCGGCACAGTATGGTAAATATATATTGATATTGTCAAAAACTCTAATAAGAATAACTTTTTATTTTGATACGATAAGAGTTTTTTGTGTTTATTCAAAAATTGATTATAACCGCGGATATCGATTATCAAATCTGTACTTTCTGAGAATAATCATGTTATCCCATAGACAGAGTCAGTGTGACTAGCCTGCATGACTTGCTACGCGTTTTGAGTACAGTTAACGTGAATTAAGAGTAAAAAGTTGATGGCTTGGCTTGAACATATCGACTATTAGGCATCTAGTTCACCCCCAAAAAGTGTTATCTACATCCAAAAACCAAATAAAAATTTAAAGATTGGCGTTTTTGAGATTTTTAACTAATGTTTAGCCAAAGTTAGAAATATTATAAATCCATTTAAATGTGTTTGGACATGTAATAATTATTGTTTCAAAAAATTTTTATGCTGTTACCTTAACTTTACTGATTAAGTAGTGGAAACAGAGGGGAACTGCGTGCCTAATAATAATAAACAATGTGCAAAAACAATGACCAAAAAAAAAATTAATTCCCGTAGAGCGTTCCCCGGGCATGTTTGGTGGCATTATTAATTTACGTTGCCTAAAAAAATAGAACGTGATTAGCGGATAAGGGTTAAATTGTAGGTTATTATTTTTATATGCAAGCAGTAGACCGTTTTTACAAGATACATTCTGAAATTAGTATGCTTACTCTTTGTGAGTTTTTTTTTTTTTTTGTAAACGCCATCAAATAAAAATTTGTGCGGATATATACACGGAGCTAATACATGCAGGAATTTTTTCTATAAAAACTACGGTTAAGTAAGGATGCAACGACAATTACTCTCATTTTTACATCGGCATTCAATTGATTTTACTAAAAACTACGGTAACGTTTATGATCAAGGTAAGAATTATCTTAAATTTCACATCATTTTTATTGTGTACTACAGTAATTTTCTTCTTGATGAAACACCTTAGTTTATAACAGAGGTTGGTACTGCAGGAGCACTGTAGTATTGACAAAACGATTTTATTCGCCTAATTTTTCATCATCATAGAAGAAATTACCGTAATCTTCAGTAAAAATAGTATAAAATTTTATAGAATTTCGACCTTAATTGTACAAATTTTATTAAAATCTACTGAACACTAGTGTACAGATTATCGTGACGTCACAAATAACCTGTTACTTTTATAGTAAAAATTTTTGTATTTCTACGCCGTGTGTAAAAGTGGACGTCAAAAACAAGTAGAACTCTATCGACTGACTTTTTTTCTATTTTTAACCATTTCTTGTGCGCCGGCACATGTCAGATGGTCATAATATGAAAAACTTCGTTACTGCTATTGGTTTCCCCGATAGCTATAGTCGATGTGTTCAAGCGATGAACTCTGTGTACTAAAGTCATGTAGGGGTAAAGTGCCCAGTATTTGACCAATTTATCCCAGTTTTTGACCGAAAGCTTATAATTAAGTCATTTCAGAGATATTTAGCAATACTTTTGGCGAATCACACTCCTAATACCACCAACATTTAATAAAACTTTCCTTACTTAAAAAAAAACCCACAAAATTTATTAAAATAATGTTATTGTTGGAGTGTAATTGTTAGTCTGGGTTTTGACCGGCCAACCCAGTAGATGACCACCATCATCCAGTTTTTGACCGCTCAGTTCGATTCCTTTGTATATTTAAAAGCATACTTTTTTTTCAGAAATATTTCAAATGAATAAAGGTTTTAAAAGTAGGAAGTCAATGAATCGACCGTCTTGATCATTTTAAATATTATACAAAAGCTCAGAATTATGGCTGGTCATCTACTAGCAACACGGTTTCTCGAGTGCACCCAGTAAATGACCGACTTATGTAGATGATCTCGGAGGTTAGCTAAATAACAATATGCTTGTGAAAAACAGTTCATGGTTGTACGTACATTTGTATGCTCTTAAAATTAATTTTTTCATTGAGCGGTCAATTACTGGAGGATAGTCAGCTACTGGGCACTTCACCCTAGGTTAGTTACGTCAACGCTCTGCATACAATGATATCATGATATTCTCATCATGAACTGTCCATGTTCAACATGAGCACAATATGAATTTAAATATATTTGTGGAAAAACTAAACAAATTTATCACGAACGTCTTCACCTATTATTTCAAGGTAACAATCATTATGTTGCAACGTAGTCAAAGTGCTCTCTGCACATTGTTTTTGCATATGTCGGGTAAATGTAGAGAAACGCTTTGCTAATTGACCAAACGCATGTTCAGATACTGTCCGAGCACAAGACAATTTTTTATTGAATATTTTTTGGTCTGTTGTCAAGTTGCGACCTCTCAATGGTTTCATTATAATTTTTAATAGCGGATACGCCCCATCTGCTATGAAAACAAAAGGAAGGGAGAAATGTAATGATGGTAGCATCATGTTTTCTGGATGTTTAGTCTTTTCGTTGTTAAAGCTTTAAGAAAATTAAACGACCTCAAAGAACAACTATCGTGTTGGTGTTTAGGTGGACCCAATTCTATAAATACAAATTTACAATCAGAATCGACAATAGTCTGTAATACTATCGAGTAAAGCTTTTTATAGTTATCATATGTGGAGCCAGGATTTGCCGGACATTTTATGCGCACGTGCTTGCCATCCAACGTGCCTACACTCTAAACCAAAAGACTAAATTCTGGCGCTAAAAAGATTAAATTTTCGCGCTCTAAAGGATAAAACTCTATATTTATACTTTCTAAAAGAAAAAAGTTACACTTCTATACTTTTAAAAGAACAAGTCATACATTTTATACTTTTCACACGACTAATCTTGCGAGTTTATTCTTTTAAAAAAATGGAATTATGTTATATTATCTTTCTTAAGTATGAACCGTACAATATAGTCTTCTTAAAAGACGAAATTTTAATTTTCGTCTTTTGCAAAATATAAAATTAGTAATTTAGTCTTTTAAAAGTATAAAATGAGAAGTTTAGTCTTTTAAAAATATGAAATCATGTTATTTTATCTTTCAAAAGTATATATCCTACAATTAAGTCTTTTAAAAGTATAAATTGCTAGATTCATACGTTCTAGCGCCAGAATTTAGTCTTTTAGTTTAGAGTGTAGACAAAACAGAATACAAAATTTTTCATAGAAATCTCGAGGTATTTCGAGAAATTTTGTTTTTAGAGGTTTAGGAATGTGAACGCGGTGCAGTCGATTCCAAATGACTTCTGTCATCTATCCTACAATATTACATATTTTTGAGGACCCGATGCGAAAGGCAAAAGAGAGCGCACTCCAAGATGCTCCTGTGGTGAGAGACCTGCAACATAAAAATCGCAAGTGAATTTACAGAGCAGTTAAAACTTCTTGTACTTTCCAGTTGTACTTGAAAATATTGTGGATTATTGTTATTTTAAAACATTCAGGCTGCTTCTGCGATTTATTACTCTATTTAGGAATTTAACCATATTAGGAATAGTAGTATATAATTCCGAATAGAGTGTGATAAAATGTAAGGGGTCGTTCATAAGTTACATAAAATCCGTTTTTTCTCTATTGAAAAAAACCATATCCATAAACCATGTCCGAAAACCATATGGAAAACCGCATGAAAACATGTGATTGTGCCACTCCGTTTTTATGTGTTTTTTTGTCTTAAATCACTATATGGTTTTCTGAAAACAAAACCATGTGGTTTTTAAAAAACCATGTAGTTCTATTACATTGTGAGATATTTCGGTACTATTTTTTTGTATGTAATTTCTAGCTAATACTAATTTGCAGATTTTATGACAAAATATTGACAATTTAAGTTTCACATGGTTTTAACAAAAGCCCATGGTTTTTGAAAAACCACTTTGCTTTTTTTTTTAAAACCACATTTTGATTTAAGACACAAACCACATACAAACGGAGTAGACAAATCCCATGTTTTTATGCGGTTTTCCATATGGTTTTTGGACATGGTTTTTCGATATTGTTTTTTTCAATTAAATTAAAATTCTGACCCCTATGTGGCCTACCATGGCATTTGTGATGCCCACCATCCTTTCTTCTCACTAAGATGCAACGAAGCAATAATACAAATTTTTGTTTTGCACCAATCTATCCAAGCATAACATAATACTAACAAGTACTGATTTTTGCGGCAAAATTAAAGTTTGTCTTGACTATTATCTATATTTCTATATCATGATACAAAAATAGCCATGTATTTACTAATTTTTTAACATTTTAATGCAAGTAAAAGCTATGTAACATTAAAACGAAACCTTCTTCCTCCGCGCATCTCAGCATAGCATTTTTTCATGACCCATTCCCCTTGATAGACCACATCGTTCATGGACGACCCCTAAGTAGGATAATTAAAATTACGAAAGCTGCATGCAACGTTTCATATCCAGTACAGTACAAAGATAGAGACAGTACGTTTTTCACTGTATCACGCAAGGTGTCATAAAAATTCGTCTGATTCACTGATTTATGTTGTTTATACATGTTTGATTGCAGCAATGCACGATATAAGTATATACATCATCCATGTATATAATCAACAGCTCAATGACAATATTTGCAAATTTGGAATTTCCATTGTTATAACTAATTAATAGAAGTGCACATATAGCAGCGTTATTTATGAAGATAATACTATAACCTCCATTAAAAATTAAAAATTATTATATTATTTCTAACATATTTATCAATCCACTTGTATTCATTTTAAAACTATTAAACTCTATTCAAAATGTTTTAACATGTCTCACGATACATTCTAGAATTCGCGGATGCTTTTTACTAAGAGTCGCATCTGTATGTCTTTCAATTTATCAAGCAATTGTTCGTAAAGGCTGCTCATATCTTAACATAGATAGAATGTAGCAAGACTTTTTTCGAATTTATAAATAAATGTTTTTAACTATACTCAAAATTAATAAGTGTTTTATAAATTTATAAAACGCTTTACGCTACTTAAGGTTGTAGAAGTTACTCGGTTTTATAGATACGATTAAACGGCTTAAAAAAGTATGTATTTATTTAACAAAATAACTACACATAATCAATGAGTACTTGAAAAAAAACTTTTCAAAACATTACAAAATGTGCAGCTTTTGTAAACGAATGCGACCAAATAAATAGAGGCAATTTGTAATCATAAAATGCATAAAAATCCTAGATTGTTTTTGTATAACGTGTTAAAACGGTTTAAAAACGTTTTATCCTTTATTATTTAAATGACTAACAAGGTACTTACATCAAATAAATAACGTTATAAAACGTTTGGTCTCGTTACAATTCGTTGAAGCGTCTCTTTTTTAGATGCACGTATTCTTCCAAGAACCTGATTATGGGTAGACAAAGATATGTAAGCTTTAATAAAAGATGATCAAAGCATTTAGCATGATTAACTTATTAAATCATTTTTGTCTTTAATCGTGACAAGTAAATATTGTGAAATAATTTACAGAGTATATGGAAGTGTAACTTTGAATGTACCTTTGAATAAAAAAGTTACTAAAATTGACATAATAAGTGTTAACCGAGAGTATAATATTGCAAATATTAAAAATAAACATCAATTGGACGCTTTGCGTCTGACTCCACGTTGCTATTAAACAGATTTTGAATAATGATGCTCTAAAACTATGAATTGTTACTGTTGTTACAATTATTAATAAATTGGTTTTTGTGTTATTCTGTAAGTTTTTGTATGTCATGTTGACCGCAACAAATTTTGAATACAACAGCATGTCTTCGTTAATTACGAAAAAAAAAATTCTTCAAACAATGTTACTATGCTGTTGAAAAGATGGATTCACATACGTGCGCAAAATACAAGATATTTCTGTATATGGGGCATTCTTTCTCAACTGGATACCCCATTCTCTCCAAAATATGTTAGTCTCCAAAATATTTTCCAGTAGAGCAAATAAAAGCTTGGAACCTCTACCTTCGAATGCTGTCCAGCCAAATTCGTACAATTCATTTTTAGACACAATATAGCGGCTTTAAATGACAACGGGTCAGAAAATCATTAATTTTGTTTTAAATTTTACCATCTAATGTGCTTTACAGTCAATTGTATGCATTAAAAGTAGCTTTATTTTTAGGTGACAGTCCCTCAGATGTTAAAAAATGATGGTTGCAACGAAATTATTTTTTTAATGCTGGATCCAATATGGCGGTTTTGCAATGTGGCTTAGTTTATTCGCACAGCAAATATTATTTTTTAATTTTTCTTAATTCGACTTATCATAGTGACTCATGTTTTTATGAGCCTAGGCATTAGAAGTACATGAAAAAATTAAAAATGGTAGATTCAATATAGCGGCTGACCGTGTGGTTTAACTATAATCAGAAGTGCAAAAATTATTTTAAAATCATTATTTAACTTGGTTATTATAGATACCAAACTTCTCGCCACTGTGTAAGTTACTTATCAAATACAAAATTCAAAATGGTGGATCCAATATGACGGCCTTGCCATATGGCCTAATGGATTTTTTGATCAAATATGAATTGTAAATGATTCCTAAATTGGTTCGATATAGTACTAAACTTGCTGGCAGTTCATAAGTTACTATAAATCCATGACACTTTCTTTGTCCTGGATAGGAATAAATAAAGCAACATGGCAAGGCCACCATATTGAATCCACCATTTTGAATTTTGTAGATGATAAGTAACTTACACAGTGACGAAAAGTTTAGTAACTATGATAACCGAGTTAGATCATGATTTTAAAATAATTTTTGCACTACTGATTATGGTTAAACCACACGGTTGGCCGCCATATTGGATCTACTATTTGTAATTATTTCATTTACTACTAATGCCCAGGCTCATAAAAACGTTAGTCACTATGATAAGTCAATTTAAGAAAAAATTAATAATAATACTCGCTTTGCAAATAATTTAAACCACATTGCAAAGCCGCCATATTGAAGCCGGCATTTAAAGAAAAAAGTTTCGTTACAACTAACATTTTTTAACATCTGAGGGAATGTCAAATAAAAATGTAGCTACTTAAAATGCATACAATCGACTGTAAAGCACATTAGATAGTAAAATTGAAAAAAAATGTATAATTTTTTTACCCTTTGTCATTTAAAGCCACCATATTGTGTCTAAAAATGAATTGTACGAAACAAGACAAATATTTATATCGGTCTTACAGTCACATTAATAAATAAACATTAATATTATTTTTGATTTGACGTATGTGTGTGTGTAATTTTTAAAATTACACACACACATACGTCAAATTAAAAATAATATTAATATTTATTTATTAATGTGACTGTAAGAGAGATATAAATATTTGTCTTGTTTCAACATTTACAGTCGACAAAAGTATTATTGGTGTTTGAATTGTACGAATTTGGCCGGACAGCATTCGGAAGTAAAGGTTCCAAGCTTTCATTTGCTGCGCTCGAAAATATTTTAAAGACTAACAAATTTTCGAGAGGATGGGGTGTCCGGTTGAGAAAGAATGCCCCATATATATATATATATATATATGTATATATATATATATATATGCATGCGGTATGTACATGCTTTTACTTAATAATGGATGAAATACAAATCAGACGCACTAAGATGGCTTATACATCGACTCGGTGGCACAGTGGTGTAGTAGCAGCTTATTAGTAATACGTTTACTGTATTTATAGGATTTTATTTATTCGTTATAAAAACTACAGCACAAACCTTAGCGTAACAACGAGTTTTGGCTTGGGAAGAATGGCCTGTTTGTGGAAATTACACCAGTCACACGTGCAAGTTTGGTATGTATGTGATAGAACGTAGTCAAATCATGATGGGGACTTCTTATGTGATTAAAAAATTTGTGGCCGTTTTTTCTTAGCACTGAAAACAAGTGGTGATATACTCCATATACAACTATTTCTTGATTTATTTCATGAATCTCTTGACTTGTAATATTCTCGAGTATGACATCAATATTATTATTTTCCAGTAGTGAACGGATATCAAGTTATGACATCACAAATGTGTAAAACCTATAAGTGAAGCATAAAATAAGGAGCAACTTGGCATTATTCAGAACAAAAAAGGATATTCGAAACAGAAGAACAGTGATCAGAGGAAAAATAAGTATAAAGTATTAGGAATCAAGGAACAGAGTTGCAAAATAATCATACTTCTTACATACGTACTAAAAAGCAGAGGAATTTACACCAAAAAAAAGCGTAAAAATTTTTATAGTATAGTAAAAGTTTTCACTAAATCTTTTCGTCACTTTTTTAGAGTAGTTATATCTCCAATGTACTCTTTAAGAAAGGTAGTTTTGGGAGTTTTCTCTTTTCAAATTAAAAATTGGGCTATTTTCTACTTGATAAGTGCAATTCCTATACATTATCTTTTTTTCAAAAGAAATAGTTTATTATCGCTAATTGTTAAAAGGGTAACTTTAGTTTCCTGCTTTTACAATAAAAAACAGCCAAAATATCGTTTCTAAAATTTATTTTTAAACAATATAGTTTCTAACTGTGTAAAGATGTATACAGTTAGTAATACTAAGACATTGCAGATAAATACTTGACGAAACCTAGCACTATCATGTATAAAACAAATAAATGCTTATTATGCATTACAAGGCTGAAATCTTTAAACATAAAAACAGTGGTCTAGGGCATGGCAAACGTATTTTCAGTTCTTACAAAATAAAAAAAAAAACACACAAATATTATATAATAATGCTGATATATTACTCTACTTAATCAAGAACTGCGTGAAGTTAGTGAAAAATAGAAAACCAAACTGTTTCTTTTGATACAATGATGTCATTTTATAGGCAAAACTAAGTTTCTATTATATACCACAATTTAATACGTAATGTTAACGAACATGAACATAAATCGATCGAGGGAGCTAGGAAATGAAGCAATAGTTTTAACTGATTCGATAACAATACATTATAAAGATATTTTAAGTAAATAATAATGAAGTAAAAGCATCAAGTATTCGCTTGCAGCTCTTGGGTAACCAAATAACGACTACTCTTGGCAAGCACTTGATGACTACTGTTCCGCGTGCATAGATGATGGTGGGCTAGCTTTTTATTATTACTGCATAATTTAAAAAAAAAATCTTATTTAACGAGAACCACGAGATGACAAAAAAAGCAAAGTTACGGTGAGGCAGAGAAAGGTTATGCGGGAGTTGCTCCGACTAAATAAGACTGAGCAAGCATAAGGAGCCGCAAAGAACGTTGAGGCTATACAAATTCATAGCTACTGCAAAAGCTAGTAATCTCAGATACAGGGAAGAAGATTGAGCTCGAGGAACTGCAAAGAATGCTAATATGCATGAAGGGTCTCCCATACGCGATAAGTCTAGCATATAAACGGACCAGTATACTCGGAAAAACTAGAAGCCTGTGTATGTATACTAAAATTGCATCACTGCTTAACAATCTTGGCACATTGTTGCCAAGATATATAAAAACTATCCGACAGCTTGTCGACTATGCACGATATTACTTAACAGCTTGTTGACAACGCCAGACACTAGACGACAGTATCTTGCATATACGGGACAGAGTCGAAAGTAGATGAGTCGATTAGTCGAATCAAGTATGTTAGAGTCGAACAAGATTACAAAGGGAGGTATTCTACGCGTGACTTTGACAAACTGACCCACAAATTATTACAATTAACTTAGTCTAAAGGACATCTGATAGTTATCAGTACGAATGATATGTACCTGATTGATTTATTTAACTTTTCGATGATAACTGAGAGATGTCTTACCAATGTAAATTTAAGATGATAATTTATCAACGACATCTTGGATGTTTTCAAAAGCATGTCGGAAACTGATAATTTTCGTATAAATGATGTAAACGGAATGGTGTTACTGCAGCTTTAGAGCAGTTAGCTTGTCAGCTTTGAACGCGACATCTAGGTTCTATTTCTGTCGAAAGGAGTATTTTTCAATAACGAATGAATTTAATCTCAGATATCTAGTATCTTTATAGTGATTTATTGAATACCATTCATGGTAATCAAATCGATTCTTATTTTTACTACATTTGACTGTAATCAAATGGTTACATGAATTGATATTTTTTTATACAAAATAACAGAGGTAAAAAATATAGAAAAACAAGATTCTTTGCATGATTTGACAAAAAATGGGCCCGATCAGAACATCGTAGCAATTTACATTTTAAACTATGTTATTTAAATAATTACTTGATAAACACAATCATTTGCTCAATTTTCTTATGTAAATCCGGAATTACACGAGGTGTGTTCAAAAAGTACCCGGAATTTTTAAATTTCGCGGGTCTGGAGAGTTTGATTGTCAAAATTCTTTTTTTATTGTGTTAGTATACATGCCCCTGAAGAATGATAACATTTTAAGCTATATTCAATGTTTACTTTGTCTATTTTAGTCGCTAAGGTTCAAAGTGTTTTTATGAGCTTGGCGATTTTTGCTTCTTTAAACAATGGAAGAATTGAAGAGTCAAAGAATTTGTATCAAATTTTGCGTAAAAAATGAAATAAAGTGTAACAAAGTGTGTGAACTGTTACAAGAGGGTAAGTCTGCTATGAAAAAGGCAAGTGTTTACGAGTGGTATAACCGTTTCCAAGATGGCCGCGAAGACGTTAAAGATGACGAACGCTCCGGTCGACCCATCACGTCAATAATCGATGAAAATGTGAAAAAAAGTGGAAAAAATGGTTATTAATGACCGTCGAATCACAATTAGAGTAAGCGCTGATGAAGTTGGCATATCAATTGGCTCATGTCATAACATTCTTACAAATGTTTTGGGCATGAAACGAGTGGCAGCGAAATTCATTCCAAAACTGCTGAATTTTGACCAAAAAAACAATCGCATGAACATCGCTCAGGAGCTGCTAAATGACGTCAACGAAGACCCAAGTTTGCTTAAAAGGGTCATCACTTGCGATGAAACATGGGTGTACGGTTATGATGTCGAAACCAAAGCACAATCGTCCACCTGGAAGCATTCAACGTCACCAAGAGCGAAAAAAGCACGTCAGGTTCGATCAAATGTCAAGGTTTTTCTTACTGTTTTCTTCGATTATAATGGCATAGTGCATCAAGAGTTCTTGTCACAAGGTCGTACGGTTGATAAGGAGTATTACCTCGAAGTTATGCGACGTTTGCGTTAAGCAATCCAAAAAACACGCTCTGATTTATGGGAAAACAATACATGGCTCTTGCACCACGATAACGCACCTGATCACTCGTCGTTGCTTGTTCGTAATTTTTTGGCCAAAAACAGTACCATAGTCATGCCCTAACCTTCATATTCACCAGATATGGCTCCGTTAGACTTCTTCCTGTTTCCAAAGTTGAAGAGACCCATAAAAGGACGGCGTTTTTCCTCGATTGAAGAAATAAAGGCCGAATCGCTGAGAGTGCTCAAGGAAATACCAAAGAGTGAA
>JAPYYV010013808.1:0-13903 GCA_030522625.1 Copidosoma aretas
AACATTAACTCTTGGTGTTTCACACAATAATAAAAATTTAATCCAGCACAGTACATGTTTGATTATCGATTGACGTTAAAATTATAAGTATATTAAAATTAATGTGCCTTAAAAAAAAATAAAACGGCAGATCAGCCTCACAGACTGTCTCACAGATGGGCCCTTTACCTTACATGATTACTTGTAAAAGATAATAAAAAATGTTTCAATTGTAGAGGGTTGGTCAGTGAGTGGGGCGGGGGAGAAGGGCCAAAGTAACGACGCGTTGCGACGTAGGGCGATGGGGGTTTAAGCAAGCTGTAGGGGTGAGAGGGCTTAAACAAAAATGTAATAAGTTAAAATTACCGGGGAAAAAACCGAATTTTCCCTTCCCTTATATTGTGACGGTGCGGTAGAGGGCATGGGCACACTTTGGGTGAAATCAGGTATTTTTTGTTTGAAATTTAATAACTTGAGAAGGGAGAGAGATGTATCAAGAATTTTTTTTTAAGCTTCAAGTTAAGATGATCGAAAATAGAGGAAAACTATAGAGAAGGTCAGACAGTTGAACCCTAGCCTCTAAATTAATGAGAAAACTCGAATAAACGGTATTCTGAGCCGAAAAATCATTGAAATGACTTTATTATAGGTCCAAAACTTTTATTTTTCAAACCACTGTAATTATTATTACTAGGATATAAGTTTTAAGCTCCAAATATAACCTCGACATTCGTGATTACTGGTTCATAGTGTCAGAAACCTTATATTTTGAGATAAAACAGGAATTATCGCAAAATTATTAACGAAGCTTTGAGCTAACATGTTGAAGAATAGAGGAAAACTATAGAAAATATCAGATCGACGAACCCTAACCTCTAAAATAATCATAAAACTCTAAAAAACGATATTCTGAGCAGAAAAATCATTCAAATGACTTTATTATAACTCCTAAACCTTTATTTTTCAAACAATTGTAACTATTATTACGAGGATTTAGATTTAATACTCAACAAACATAACCTCAAAAATCGTGATTACGGGTTTATAGTGTCAGAAACCTTGTATTTTGAGATAAAAAAGGAATAATAGCAAAATTATTTTCAAAGCTTCAAGCTAAGATGAAGGAAAATGGAGAAAAACTATATAAAAAATATAATTCGGAAATTTTTACCTCCGACTGGATAAAAAAGGTTGAAAAACAGAAATTTTTTACGGTTTATTTTCATTATTTTACAAACAAGCTATTGGTAAACATGAAGGTGATATAATAGAGGAAAAAAAACATAAAAAAAAAATTGTATCACATTTCGATGAAAAATGAAAATGAATCAAATAAGCATTTTTAATAGTCTATGATTCAACTTTGTCGGTTTTACTCGTGTTAAGCAACAAATAGTTACTAAGCAATCTGCGTTATGATTTCCAAGGTTTTGTTCTACAATCATTTTCTGAGCATATTTAAATATGTTTATATTTACATAATTTCATCAAATATAATCAAATTCTTTTAATTTACAAAATTAAAATACCTTACTGTAAGTGTTTATGAATACAAACTGAAGAAAAATGTTTGAAAAACGACATAAAAATTTTATGGATACATTAACAGGAAATTTTATGGAAACATTAAACACAGATGACTTATGTTTGATAAAATAATGAAAAAGGGTTGACTTTTTTTAAACATTTATTTTGCCACTACTCATCATCACTATCACCAATAACAGTTTCTGTCAACTCTCTGGAAAACAATACAATAATTTAAATTTTTAAATCATAAATAAATTGAAAAACTAATGCTTCTTTCTAACCTGGGCTCAAAAAGCGCTTAATTTCTGGAGCAATTTCTCTTTTTTTGTGCATCGCCATTCTTCTATCTACATTAACAATTGATAGTACTGGATCTGTCAGATAGACCGCTCTATTTTTGTGACCTTTTTCATCCAGTCGGAGGTTAAGATTTCCGAATTATATTTTCTATACAGTTTTCCTCCATTTTTGATCGTCTTAGCTTGAAGCTTTGTAACTAATTATGCTATTATTCCTTTTCTATCTGAAAATACAAGGTTTCTGGCACTATGAACCTGTAATCACGAATTTTGAGGTTATGCTTGGAGCATTAAACCCAAATTTTACTGATAATAGTTACAATTGTTGGAAAAATAATAGTTATGGAGTTATAATAAAGTCATTTGAATGATTTTTTGGCTCAGAATAACGTTTTTTAAAATTTTCTTATTATTTTAGAGATTAGGCTTTGTCAATCTGATATTTTCTATAGTTTTCCTCTATTGTTTATTATATTAGCTTGAAGCTTTGTGAATAATTTTGCGATTGTTCCTTTTATCTCAAAATATGAGGTTTCTTACACTACAAACCTGTAAAGACGAATTTTGAGATTATGCTTGGAGCATCAAATACCAATTTTAGTAGTAATAGTTACACTTGTTTGAAAAATAACAGTTATGGAGTTATAATAAAATCATTTGAATGATTATTCGGCTCAGAATATCGTTTTTCCGAGTTTCTTATTAATTTAGAGGTTAGGGTTCAAGTATCTGACCTTCTTTATAGATTTTCTCTTTTTTTTATCATCTCAGCTTAAAGCTACAAAACGAATTCTTTACTTATTCTTTTTTATCTTAAAATATGAGGTTTCTTACACTACAAACCTGTAATCACGAATTTTTAGTCTATAATTGGAGCATCAAATTCAAATCCTAGTAATAATAGTCACACTTGTTTGAAATATAAAAGTTATGGAGTTATAATAAAGCCATTTGAATAATTTTTTGGCTCAGAATATTGTTTTTTTGAGTTTTTTCATTAATTTCGAGGTTAGAGTTCGTCAATCTGATATTCTCTATAGTTTTTCTCTTTTCTCCATCATCTTAGCTTGAAGCCTTTAGAAGTTTTTTTGACTTATCTCTCTTTCTTCTCATGTTATTAGGTTTTAAACAAAAAAAAAAACCCAATTTCGCCCATAGTGACGCACTAGAAGGTAATAGCGTCCTTGCATGAAAAATTCCATTTGGTCTGTCAGGTAGGTTATCAAAAAATATTGGACACATATTTTTTCTTTTTTCATATCAACGAAAATTTCTAAAGATAGAGCGTATCAAAGTTTAGGAGTGGGGGCTGTATGACGTCATTCCTGTATAAAATCCAATGCATAATCGACTACAGGTATGACGTCACGCGTAACTTTCATACGGTATATCATTGTCAGTTTTCATTTATATAAAAAAAGAAAAGATACGTGTCAAATATTTTTTGATAGCCTACCTGATGTACCCAATTAATTTGAAAAAAAAAAAATTTACGCAAGAACCCTATTAGAGTGCTGTGGAGGGGCGGTAAGTAGGCTGAGTTGAACGCCTCACTTAAATAACTAAATAATAAAGAAATATATATACTAGTAGGTTTTTCCCTCTGCACGCTCCGCGCGCCAACCGCCATATTTTTATATCCTCATTCATACGTCTAAATAGCTAATACAATCATTTATTCTTTAATACATACATGCGTACACAAGTAGAGAACTAAAATGGACACTTATTAATTTGCTTCGAATTCGAACTGAAATAGTTAATACAAGGAATCAGTTCACAGATTTAGCAAATCATGATTACCAATTCAACACTAATAAATGACTTTAATTGTTGTTCAAGCTTAAGATTGGCACATATGTATATGTATATAATATTTAGAAAATAATGTGGAATAAAACAACTGTTTGATGTAAGAATGACTCCTACGCCTTTCATTACGGGATACCAGCCTTTTTTTGCTCTCATTGCACACACGCTTATTTTACATGTATGCATGTAGCACATTAGTGTGCAAATTTCATCTTGTTTTGCAAGCGTTTATGTCTAAAATTGTTGGTATCGCTATACTATGTAGTCCTGTGGACGATCTAGGACGAAGCGTTTGTTTGATTCTCTATCTTTTCCCTACATTTTTTTTACGCTCCACCAAGCAAGTTAGACCAATAATAACATTGGACTTGCTTTAACATGTAAGTAATCTATAGTGATTTTAAAAAATTAATAAGTTTGGCGCTTAACAGACCGTGTATGAATCGCAGAACATATACTGTCCAATAATATTTATCAAATAATCATTGTTACATAAACAGTTACGTGCTTTTATTTTGCTCATTTCTAAAAGTTTTAATAGTACATTACGCACCAAGGGAGGGAAAGTAAAGAATGCTCTAGATCACACGTGCATTGCTACCCGAGGCGAAGCCGAGGGTGGAAAACGTGTGATCTGAGCATTCTTTATTTACGATTTTTCATCAATCCTGCGTCGGGAGGAGGAATTTTTTTCCCGCGAAGCGAGAAAAGGTCCTACTTCCGTCGCAGTATGGTGAAAAATCAATTATGAATATAAGTTCATTGGACGATAACAATTTAAAATTCTTACGTAATATTAGCGAAGGAAAAATATTTCTTTATTTCTTGTCCAGATTTTTACATCCTATTAGATTGCTCTTCCCTGTCTCATAACTACTTGAAACTGATTTCCCTTAAAATAATACTAATAGTATTTACAATAGTATATAATACAAAATTGACACAACAGAGTTTAACATCATTCACCTTCATATATATCAACATAGGAACATGTGAGAATTACCTTTACATTGACTTAATGAATAAATTTAATAGTCATAACATATTATTCTACGTTCAAGCTTCGCTCTGCCGTCCCAACGTTGCTTATATTTTTGAATATCCTTTCTGCATATCTATACATTATTTTTTATTCGATGATTCTGGCTGATATTATTTCATTTCCTGTTTTTCCTGCCTCTTTACATAGAAATATGTGATCCATGGTTTTTTTTTTTTTTCTTTATTGCATAGCCTACATTCTATGGCTTAAAATCCTTTTTTTTCCGCCCTTCATAAAGCTTTGTATCTTATACAACACTATTGGTCTTTAAAAATCCCCTGCCAAGTTTTCTTTTTCCCAATATTTATCTCTCTCTTTTATTTCTTTGCAAAATTTTTTAATTATTATGCAGTTTTTCTCTATTTTCCGATGGATAAACGTCTCCCTCCCCAGCAAAATTCTGTTTGATTGTCTCAAGCTCATTTTTCTCATTCGCCCTTTTCAAAAGTTCTATTGTTTCCCCATCCCATAAGTTTTCATAGTCTACTTAAACTACTTTACCCCATTTTGTTGGATTTTTATTGATTATGCTCATTAATTTTTCTATCAAGCATACGTATGGCCACCTGCTCCTATCTATTTTTAAAATGTGCAAAAAGTAATTATCCGCGCATTTCCTCATGTCTACTTTATGACAACTCTTTTGCCTGCATTTTACATGTATATCTTGGTGTGCTAGCTTTTAAATCAAAAATTTTTTTTGTAAATAAGTTTTCGTTTTTTTCAACTTCTTTTTTTCTCCATCGCCAATTCTTCGCACTTTATAAGCAATCTTATCTCATTATTGAAACCATAAAACATAATCTTTGATTCAAACCGTTCACGTTCTCTCTTTTTCTTAAGCCCTAAACTGCGTTGACAGCCCTTTGTAACCTACCAGTTGTTTTTTCACCTAGCCACTAGAATAAATTTTATGTTAAGAACCAAACTCCTAGGTGCTAATAATCGTTTACCACTCCAAATACCTGTGACGAAGTCACTTTTTCTTTCCCCAGCCGGCAGCGCCAGAATCGCTCTTGGCGAACTTTTCTATTTCAGCGATTTATTTTTATTAATTTTTTGTGCGTGTCTGCGTTATTTTTTGTTTCATGCGAGAGAGGGAGGAAGAAAAGATCGACAGTGATAAGCGTTTAGAATTGACTAAAAGACTTTAAGTGCAAATGAGTGTTCGAATTTTCTGCGTGTTTGATTATTTCTATATATATATTTTTATCTAGAGTTGCCGAATGGATTTATCACATGTATGTATTTTAATGTGTTTTGCTGATGTTATTTGTTAATGGTTAATGCTATTGTACCGTATTAAATTGTGCCGAGCCGAAATAAGTATGCGTAGGCGTATGTATGCACATGTGTGTGAGTGGAGACGAGAGCAAGTCGAACGCGAGCAGTGTAGAGGAAGAGTGAGAGAGAGACCTAAGCGACACCGAGCGGCCGCCGAGCCCCGCGAGCGGGCAGTACCTAACGCGAACTCGTGCAAGCTAATACGTTTTCTGAATTCTCCATTACTTAAAATTAAAGTTTTTTTTATACTTCCTGCCTATTTTTGTCAAGGTGTTTATCTTAGTCTTTCAGCATCTACTTTGTGTTTAGAATGCTCTGCGCGTAACACAACGTCGTAACGAAATTTAAGACATTGCTTTTTTATTTTCCTTACGGAAATATCTCATGTATAATTCTAAATTCACTTATTATCTATATCTATATTTTCTTGATTATCCAATATTTCGTGCATTTGTAAATTATTTTGAAAATTTTTAACATTTCTATACCTAGTCCTATGCTGTTTAGTCTAATCCAGAAAATTTCTTTATTCATTGTATAAAATGCCGCCTACAAGCACATTATATAATTTGATGCCCCCTTGCTTTAGTTAATTTTTAATTAAACTATTTAGTAAAAAAATATAGTGACTAGTTTTTTTTTGCTCTAAAGCCAGTCTGACTCTCCTTTAATATTTTTCGCTCCTCTACCTATTCTTCTACTCTTTTAGCAATTATAATTGCTAATATCTTGTATCCTTTATTTAATAACGCAACTCCTGTGTAGTTTTTAACGTCCTCCTACTCCTCACGGCCTGGTGAATTAGATAGATTCTTGCTATTTACCACCCTTCAATAATTTGTGTTTCTGTCCATAACACATTAAGTATTTTTGTAAACTGAATCATTTTAATAATAGAAAGATTTTTAAGACATTCCCGACAGTTTCTTTGTCTTCTGCGGCTTTTCTGTTTTTATTTTTCCCCTAGGAGTTCTAAAATTCAATGATCGATGTATCCTTGTGAAAATCCTCCCAGACTTTGCTATTGATTCCTATACTCATTTTAATTTTTCCGTGTAACATGCCTCATTGTTGTCTCATAACAAATTTTTAAAGTGATTTTATTATGCCACTTTATTATTGACATTAAATTTCTTGGGTTTAAATTTCCAATCTCTTTCGAAAACTCATTTGAATTTTTGCTTTCCGACACTTTGCTTAGTTTTTTATCATCTTCTTCGATTGTTACATCTCTAATAATTTCTTTTAACTTTTTTGTTAGTCTTTAATTAAATTATTGTATTCTCTTTTATTTTTAACCATTCTTTGAGTTTTCCTGTAATATTACTCATTTGCTCAATTATTTGAAAATGCTGTTTATTAATTTTTCAATATATTTCCTTTTTTGATTTCATCGTTTGACCGTTTATAATAACAATTAAAATACCAACAATGACGATGTCCCTTTTTGCTTCCATGGTGCAGAAATTTTTTTTTTTCCCCGGTACAGCTTTTTCTTCCCAAATTTTCATGTTACCTAAATAGGAAAACTGAAACAAAGAAGTGGATGCATATATAGTTTATTTATTTCTCAGTTTTGCTTTATAATTAGACATAATTTTCTATTTAATACCAAGCAAAAAAAAAAATATCTAAAAAATATATATATTTTATACTGTATATATAATATACATAAATGACTCTCTCAATGTCTAATTTGTCTATTATAAAGGTTAGTAAGTACGTTATTTCGAATTTTTCCTCCTTTAAAAATTTTTAACGAAAATGAATTTTTAATTTCTAAAAAAACCTATTTCTACCGGATTTAAACTCGTAACCTCATGCATACGAGCCGTGTACCGTGTCGGCTTAACCAAGAGCTACCTCTGTGAGTTAGCTACTTATGACTTCCTTCGATATTGCGGTTTAAAACCCTTCTCAATTTTAATATTCATTTATTGTTTTTTTTATAAATTTGTTTGAATATTTTTTAATATAAATTATCAAACTCCAACAAATAATTTCATAAGTTTTTTAAACTTTGAAAAGAAAAATATTACTTTTCTAAATATTCATTAACATTTATTCAAAAATTTTTTTTTTATTTTAATATTGTGGAAAATTTTAAATAATTAAATAATTCTTTACTTAATTATCACACTTTTAAAAAAATTTTTTTTAACAAATTTTTACAATTATAATCTTTTTTTATAATTTGATTATAAATAAGATTTTCTATTGATGAATTATTTCATTTACATTGCGTCTCATTCTTTCAAAACGTTCTCATTACTGAATTAGGTGATTTTCGAGTAACGTTACATTTATTGACATATAATACTACCCGATTTAAAATTAAGCAGTACTACTTGATGTTTATTATTCTAATTTGACGCAAGATAAGTGCTTTATTTATTAAGTATTAAAATTTTTTTTGACACTAAACTAAATTACTAAATATCCTGATTCCAACGATAATTACACCACCTTCGATACATCGCTGTGAGTTATTTATGGGGGCTTCAGCGAGCAGTAGTACCAACTCGAAAATATTTGTGTTAGTTGGTATCACTAATGTAAAAACATATGTGTAAGCAAAATTATATAAAAATATAGCTGTATGGTAAACATACATTACTAGCTGTCACGAACATTAAGTATAATTGCTAGATTTGTTTTTGATGGAGTAAATAAAGAAAGTTTTAAATAATAAAAAAATAAGTGTGAGTAATCTATATGGGTACACCATTACAAGGAATTAATAGTATACAATTCCTTCGTGAATACTTGCAGTATAATTTTGAAATATTTTAAAACGCGTGCCTTGCGTCTCAACAAAAAAAGATGAGTTTCTGCCGCGACCTTGCTAATACTACGACTTGATCAATATTCTACGGAATATTTGTAATTTTTCTAAGGTTATCTATATTTTTCAAGGTACCATTTGAAATCTGAGGAGTTTTACTATAATACAGTCACTGTTTTAATGTGTAACTACTTGATTACAGTTAGAAATAAAAGATATTTTCAGGTTACTCCATGATAGGTTGTTTATAATTTGCAAACTTTGATATCAAATATCTCATATTTTTCAGGTTTAGGAAGAAAAATAAGGACACCGTTAGAATCAGCAGGTTTTGACTAATCAGATAAACTACCTATGATCTCTGAACTCTTCCCGCTAAAGCACCCTTAAAATGTTTTTTACAAAAGGTAGAAGTAAATTTAGACCTTTAGATTTGTACAATTCATCCCAGTACGCGCGTAAGAGCTGGGATCATCGCGCATCGCCGAACACATTACGGCGGAATCAGCCACACCGATGTATCTAGAGGCGGAATCACCCGCATCTACATATATTATGTGCCGAAGAAGTATAACTTTATGCATTGATGAAAAAGTTGCTTTTTACAAACATATAATTCTATAATTTCTTATGAAACAATTATAACAACCCCGCTTTTCCAATAATTCAATAAACAAAAACAATAAATAGTTTTGACTTTAATTACCGGTTTTCTTTCGGTTATTATGTAGAAGTATATTGGGTTGAAGAATCTAGTGATTTATTTTTAGCTTTTCTTGGAAATTACTGTAAATTAGTGGATAAATTATTTATTAATAAATATTGTATGCGTCCGAGTTAATTTGATGATTTGATTTTAGATAAGTCAGTTTAAATTTATTTGAATTTAATATTGAGCTGAGGTGTACGAGTCTATTATCTGTTATACTTGCGGTATTACTGTTATACATACCTATCTATTATCTGTTATATTAGCAGTATTACTGTTTACCAATAACCAGCAAAACCGACTATATGAGCGCGAGGAGGAGAAAGAGTCCCCCGATTGAAACTTCCCCGATATCGCGGTGCGCACTCTCCTACCTATTATGTTTTATTAGCGGTATTACTGTTAGTAACGTTTTTTATTTTCTCCTACAGGAGAACCAAGTTGGTTATTTTTAGACCTAGTAGTAGAACATTGTATTAAAACAAATGTTTTCGGTAAGGCAAATATGGAGCTAACTTGCCCTAAGATCTAATGGGTTTCTCCGTTCTCAAAAGAATGTGCTATCCAGCAAACCTTGTCTGTTAACATTATGATAAAAAGTATAATACACTTATATAGTAAATATAACACATAGAAAAATAGTGCTAATCATATTTTGTATAAAAATGACATTGTTCCAGATTGGGACTACTCAGCCAATGACGTTTTAGTTATAGTTTTCTAGACTAAAACGATATCATAGTTTGCAAGTGTCTGGTTTTTTTTCCACCATTTCCATAAGTCAGTTCATCTGTCCGATTACGGTAATGAGGTATGATTATACTATATACGTTATCCCGAAAAGTAATTGACTACTCTGTTAACATTATGAATTAATAAATGAATTATTCATTGATAAACTGTTTAAGCGGGCAGTTCTATTTGGTGGTTTGGTTTTGCTTTTACTTTATTTAAATTTTGTATTAAGCTGAATTGTACGGGTCTTTTAGTATCTGTTTCATCAGCGGTATCACTGACAGTGACGTTTTTATTCCCTGCCTCAGTAGGGCAAAGTAAGTTATCTGACGTATTCGTAGAACATTGTATTACAGCAAATTTTTGTCTTTTTGACAAATATGGAGCTCGCTTGCCCTAAAATCAGATTATTTCTCTACGTTGTCAAAAGCATGTGCTATCCAGCCAACCTTGTCCATTTACATAATAATTAAAAGTATAATACACCTTGAAAGTAAGTATAATACACAGAAATATATTAATAATCATATTTTTTATGATGCAAAGATGGTTTTCGATTGGGTGATTTTAGCCTATGACTGCTCAGATATAGTTTGCCAGACTTCAGCACAATGATGGTTTGCAAACACCTGTTTTTTTTTGCACCATGTGCATGAATCGGTGCTTTGCCCTATTCCTATAATAAGGTGTTATTATCCCACGTACTTTATTCCGGTTACTTGGTTATTTGGTTGTAGGTGCTTGAGTTATATTATATTGCTTCCTCGTAGAGAAAGCTTTGCTATGGACGAAAAATCACATGTCGAAACAACATGTTATAAAAACAACATGTGTGCGTGGGTGTGAATAGAGAATATGTATAATCAGTCATATCTCAGGATTTCTTCGACCGATATCAATAATGCCAGGTTTGTTTTTTTTTCTTTTTTGATACAGATTACTTCTTGAGAAAAAAATTTTGATTCATTGGTTTATTGTTTAGTTTCGATTTTCATGATTTTCGAAACTCGATTTTTTCGAGAAAATAGATTCTAAAGATATTCATTGCTGTTTTAGGATATTCTACGATAGAAATTCTGAAAGATTGTCAAATTTTTTACAAAATCATGTATATGGATAAAAAAAAAAAAAAAATTATGAGGGTGTGTGTGGGTGTATTTTTATTTCGTATTAAGCTCGAGCGTAGGGTCTCCCGTTATCTGTTTTATCACTTGTATCAGTAAAGATCACGTTTCATTGTTCTGCAACTGTCTATTTGCCAAATAAGTTGCGGGTAAAAATAAAAAATGCCAAGGAGCGGCTTTGGCTGCAATCGCTTGTTTTCGGCAATGTTCAATGATGTTAGAGGGCTTTGGTGAAAGAGTCCGTCTGTAATTGGAATGATTCGTCTGTTTTCGGCAGGGTTCGGTAAGATAGTGTCTTTCGGGTGACTTCGGCCATTTTCGGGAGATCTATGAAAATACGCATCGGGTAAAAATTTCTTAGTTTTAGGGGGGTAAGGGGGAGGGTGGCACCGGAAAATTGAAAAAATGATTTTCACGTGAAATCAGGGAGAAAACGATCGAATTTTTGAGGGTAGTGCCAGCCTCTTCAAAGGTCACACATACCCGCACTCACATTGCGAAACGTGACGACTCATCGGAAAGCCAAACTGCAGATCCCGGGCTATTCAGCGCAAGCTACGATCCGAAAATATACGTCATTCGCCCCGACATTATAATTTTAATAATACATATTACTATTGTAAAATTACTTTGTGGGTTTCAATGTTATTAATTAATTCAAATTTATCATGCATAATTTTTTTTTAAACTTTATGTCACGGTATTATATGAAACAGACGGATTTTTTGAAAAAATTATACATTTATTATAAAATAAACAGTTATTATTTATTAATAATAATAATTGTTTGTATTACATATTTTTTTTTTCCAAAGATTTATACAGGGGAGATCTTTCTCTCTGTGGTTGATACAGCTGATTACTGTTTGTATCATTATAAAAATGTGCCCCATTTCGGAACATTGTAAATGTCAATATTCTAGTAATTTTTGAAATAGGGCATAGTTTTATGGTTTTACAAAAAGACTGATTGGCAATGACATCCACGGTTGTTATTATTTCATATAATATTAAATTTGATTCATTACACAAATCTACATCATGCTATCTACTTCTGGGTATTATTTGAAGAATTTTTTAAAATTATACATCAAATAGCAACAACAAAAATTTAGCGCGGCTGTCTATACACCTCATGGGCGGTGTTAAAAATAAAGATAAAAATGATTTAAAATAAATGTTCTAAATGAAATAAATATGGTGCTTGTATCTGGTATCTTTCTGATGATTTTGACTATCTTCGGGGGGTGATAAAAGGATAAAAGGGGGCTTTAGCTGCAATCGGTTGTTCTCGGCAGTATTCTACAAAGTAAGAGGGTTATTTGAGTTATTGGTTTCTTTCGGGTGATTTCGACTATCATTGGGTAGAGAGGGAGCGGAGGGGAGGGGGTGGGTCAGAAAATTTCGACCAACCAAAATAACGGAGAAATAAAGCGAATTTTCCCCTAATTTAAGGGGGGGGGGGAGGCTAAGGGGGTAAAGAAAAGTGTTAGGGAGGCTGAGGAGGATAGAGGTGGCGAGGGAGGGCTTGACCAAAAATTGTTGGGTGAATTTCACAGAGAAATGCAGATTTTCACTTATTTTTTTTGGGGGGCTGAGGGGGGCTATGGGGGGGTTGAGGGGGTGGAAAGCCCCTACCAAATAACTATATAATATAGGAAGATATACACAAAACAAACCAATAAGTTTGTATTAAATAAAATCAGTATTTTGTACGTAGTGTCTTTTCACTCATCGCCTGGCACTTAAACTTTTTCATCCTTAAGCACCGGGAGTTACTTCACCCTGCAACAATTCTATATTTAAGCTGGCGTATTTTTGGTGATTTGGAATCATTTCAACAGAAATTCCCAGTACGTTTTCTTCTGGTTCCTACTTTTCTCGTTTCCATATTTTTACTCCATAGAGATGCCCCACTTTGACTATGGTATCTAATAAATAGAGCCTTCTGCATGAGCTCCGTATACTGGCTCTCAACCCAATTCGCCTTGGGCCACCTAGCATCAGCGCCACCGAGTGGTGGTCTGATCGTCTTTGTTATTAGTATTTATAATTTTTTTTGTAGGTGATTATATGGGAATACGAGGTGTGTTCAAAAAATATGCGGAATGTTTAAATTTCGCGGGTTCGGAGAATACGATTGTCAAATTTTTTTTTTATTGTGTTGGTATACATGCCCATAAAGTATGATAAAATTTGCAGTTGCATTTATTGTTTACTTTATCCGTGGCATTTGCTAAGGTTAGACGTGTTTTCATGAGCTCTGCGATTTTCGATTGTTAAAAAAAATGAATCAAAGAATTTGTATTAAGTTTTGCGTAAAAATGAAATAAAGTGTAACAAAGTGTGCGAAATGTTAACAAAGGCGAGTCTGCTATGAAAAAAGCAAGCGTTTACGAGTGGTATAAGCGTTTCCAAGATGGCCGTGAAGACGTTAAAGATGACAAACGCCCCGGACGCCCCAGCACTTCATATGAAATGCATGGCAGCAAAATTTGTCCCAAAGAATTTTGAACAAAAACATCGTTGCTTATTCGTCATTTTTTGGCAAAAAATAACACTGTAATGATGCCCCAACCTCTATATTCGCCAGACATGGCCCCT